>JAJEJO010013706.1:0-21754 GCA_020662805.1 Glaucomys volans | reverse complement strand
CCCCCCCCCCCCCCCCCCCCCCCCCCCCTCGCGCGGATGGTACGCTCCGGTCCGCTTGGCCCGGCTGCAGTGGATGTTGCTAGAACCCACGCGGAGGAAGGAAGAGACGCAGGCAGGCTGCGGTGACCCAAGCGGCCGCCTCTGCCTCAGGGACCCCTTCCCCGAGAGACGGCACCATGACCCAGGGAAAGGTACCGGCATCTCCCCCACCTGCACCATCTTCTATCCACCGGGCTCCCTGTTTCCCTGTCATTCTGAGTAAGCTCCCTTGGACCACTTTAAGCATCTCTCCCTTGGCTCCAGGGCAAAGACCTCTGTGATCCTTGCTGAAGTCAGAGGACCAAAAGGCCCATCTCAGGAAAGGGCTGGCACCTCTCTGGGCCCCAGGGCTCTCCTCCCTTCCCCTCCTTCCTCCCCTTACTTTGGCATCACAGGGCTTCACAGGGGCCCAGGCCTCCATAACCAACCAGCCTGTGTGTGCAGCATGACTGTGACTATGTGCGTGTGGATGTGTGTGCCAGGGTGAACCTTGAGGGGCAGTGCTTGTGGGTATCCCTTCAGTTGCAGACCCAACCACTTTATGGTCATCTTTCACACCTTCCCCAGAACCCCTCTCTCCACCCCTATCCCCAACTCCTTGTCATTATTTCACAGCTGGCTATCTGGATAAGTACGCTATGGTTGGGGGTTACTATGGAAAACCCTACATCAGGATGCTCTAGATATTGTTTTTGTTTTGGCCAGGTATGAGACTTAATGGGACCTGATAAAAACGTATTCTCTTATTTTCTAGTTTTAGGCCTGAATTGTAGGGGAGGGCTGGGCAGAGACTTGGCTAGCCCAGTAGAGTTATGTAACATCAACAGCCTGTGGAATTATACAATCATTAGGGCCTAGGGCAAAAGAGGAGGGTCCTCCAGTCCTCTGTTTGGAGGGCTAAGGATTGGGCAGAGAAAACAGAAGGCCCTCCCCCACACCCCTCCCCTTTCTTAGCTTTGAGATGAGCTCCTGAGCCAATGGCATCCCTCCCTGGGCCCTCAGACCCTCCTCTCCCTGTTTTTAGGCTCTTTGGGCATCAAAATGATGTCACTGGGTGATACCACCTCCTGCAGTTGGCCAGACGTCACCTGGGAATGCCATATGTGTGTGTGTTGGGGATAGGGCCCAGAAGGCTCTGGGGAGTGAGTGTCAGGGTGGGGCTAAGATCGGTTTTTCTGAGCATGACCCCTGTGGTCTGCATGATGAAGGGGATCTGGGAGGGGGAGAAATGCAATCCCACAGGCCTGGGTTCTGGGTTCCTTCCCCAAGGAGTCTGGGGACATTGAGCATGGTGAAAATAAAAAGCACCCCTTTTGCGGAGCCTTCACTTCTGCTCCCCAACTCACCCCCAACCAGTATTTCTGCAGGTACTGCTTTCTGTCCTGGGGTGAACTTGCTTCCTCCTGCCTCCTCAATCCCTTGCCCCATTTCACCCACAGGGATGGACAAGACTCCTCCAGTCCAGTAGTCCTTTGGGCTAGATAGGAACCAGGAGTCTTCTGGTGTTCGCCCATCCTGGGCTGCCTGGGCTAGGGAACCCTGCAGTCTTCCCCAAGACCTATCAGCTTCAACTTGGTCTTTTTGGAACCAGACCTAAATGCCACTTTCTGAGTCTGGTCCTTTTGTTGCTCTTTTGTTTTCACATCACCTCCTCCACACCAGTCTTTCCTTCTCTGGCCACGTCATGGAGACCCTCACAGCTCATAGCCTCCCAACAAAGCTAAACATGGGCATGAGGGGGCTGGGACATATCTGAGGATAAACAGACTTGAGATCTCAACTTGCCGTGGGTGCATTTCCCTCTGGGCCTCAGTTCCCCCATTTGTTAAGTGAAGGAAGGGACTAAACTAGATGTCTTCTGAGGTCCCTTCCAGCAGTGACGTTCTGAAATTCTGTCTGGGGGAGATGAGGTTCCCATAGGATGAGGTCAGAACAGGGTCCCTAACCAGGGCTCATGTCCTCCCTGCACCCTGCAGTCTCCATCCTCTTTTCTCTTTCTCCCTCTCCTTTTCCCTTTCTGTTGCCCTTCTCTCCCCCATCCCCATTCTTCTTATGTCATTTCCAGCCCAGCAGAAGGAGACCAATCCTAGTATATTGAACTGAGGCTCTGGGCGCCCCCAGGCTATGTGTGGCCCTGTGCCCATGCATGAATCACCCCTCTGTGGTCCTCTTTTCCTTCATTTTTTAAAACAGGGATCAAAATACAACCAGCAAGGTAGCAGGAAAATGAAATGAGAGAACCTTTCATTCAATGTTTTTGAGTGGCTACTATGGGCCAGGCCCTTCTCTGGACCCCAGGGAAACAGTGGGACCACAGAGACCTAGACCCTGCCCCAGGAACAGGGACCACCAATGGTGGGCACTGCTAAGAATTTTCCCCTTCCTGAGTTCTTATCCCGGCTCCACAGACCACACATGGCTAGCCCCCACCTTCCTGGAGCTCAGCTCTGCCATCTATAAAATGGGATGATTCTTGTCTACACACTGCTCTCCTAGTACAGGTGAAAGCACCCAGGGAAGTTCCAGGAATTGGGCTGGTAAGGAGGGGTTTGGTGGAAAGCTCTCTTTCCCTGGTGACTGTCTTTCTGCCTCCACTCCACAGCTCTCCGTGGCTAACAAGGCCCCTGGGACTGAGGGACAGCAGCAGACGAATGGCGAGAAAAAGGAGGCTCCAGCGGTACCCTCAGCCCCACCCTCCTATGAGGAGGCCACCTCTGGGGAGGGGCTGAAGGCAGGAGCCTTCCCCCCAGGCCCCACAGCTGTGCCTCTCCATCCCAGCTGGGCCTATGTGGACCCCAGTAAGTCACTCAGCTCCTGGAGGCTGGAGCACTGTGGGAAGAGGTGGGCCCACATGGAAAACCTGGGTGGGAGGAAGTTACCCAAATGCCAGATGTGTTGTATGGTTGTTGTATGAAGTTGTACTATCAAAGATTTCGAATTTGGAGGACTGTTCTAAGGATAGTTGGAGAGAACTCCATGGAAAGGGAGAGATGATGTCTGCAATCACAGTGCTCTCTGATAGGGAAGAGGGGATTTTTTTTTTTCCAGGTCATCAGGCTAGACCAAGAAAAAGGGACATATGGAGGACAAAAGCCAGGATCTGGTCTCGAAAAGCCTTCCTAGAAGAAATGCAGCATGAGATTGGTCATGACCTAAGCTGGATCTGGTTCCCTATGAGTGGGGGAACAACATTTACACATTGACAAATCCGAAACCTTAGCAGGAACAGGTCCCTATGGAGACCCCAGGGTTGTTGGGATTTAGGGGTCTGGGGGGTTACCTCACCAATTGCTCTCTTTGTCTCCCTTCATTTTCCCCAGCCTTTGTGGGGAGGTGTGTAGGGACCACACTGGGCACAATTCACAAGCACACCTAAGGCTGATACCAGCTCCTGCTGGTCAAGGATCCCTGCAGGAGCTTCTCCTTGGAGCTGGGAGCAGGCAGCTCTCCACAGGTTGTAAGAAAGACCCCCTCAAATACTCTTCAACCCCTGTGTGTCCTCCAGCAGCCTCTCCCCTCCCCCATTTTGCCACCCCCCCACCTCCATCACCTCAGAATTCTAGAAGGAAGCCCAGAGACAATGCTCCAGACAGAGCCCCTGTTTATAGGGAGTGGCCACCATGGTCTACAGCTCCCGCTACCAACCCTCTGGACCTAGAGCCCAGAATACTCAAGCCGGTGTGACCTACTGGAAGGGTAAAAGTCTGGTGTTTGTGAGAGCCCTATCCACTGCCCCAACACCCACGGGCCTGCTTTCCCTCTCCTTTACTCCCTCTCTGAGGCCTGGCCATTTGGGTTGGCAGGGGAAGAAGGCAGAATGTGAAGTGAAAGATAAGAGGGTGAAGGTGGCCAGGCCCAGGTTAGGTTTACAGTGGACCTGCCTCTCTGCCTCTTCTTCATTTCTCATGTCTTGTTTGCTAGAGTGAGTGGTTTTACTTTTTTTAAAAAAATGTTTTTAGTTGTAGGTGGCCCCAATATCTTTATCTGATTTATTGATTTATTTATTTATTTTAGTTTTTTTTAGTTGTCGAGGACACAATACATTTATTTTTATTTTTTTATCTTTATGTGGTGCTGGGGATTGAACCCAGTGCCTCACATGTGCTAGGCAAGTGCTCTACCACTCAGCTCCAGCCCCTGGGCTGTTTTACTTTAAGGAATGTTTTCCAAGGAACGGTCAAGGCAGGAAGATACTCCTTTCAATCAGCATGTGACACACATTTCCGAGGTGTGTGCCAGGTGATGTCTGGCTCTTGAGCTCATTTCAAGGGATGAAGGAAACTGTACAAGGAAATTAATGACTACTACCCAGGAGCACAGATTGAGTGATAGAGGCCTGGGCAGCTCACCTAACCCATCTTCTGGGCACAGAATGGGCATCCTGGAGGAGGGGGTATCTACACTGAGTCCTGAAGGATGCCATGAGTTACCTCTAGGGAAGAGGTAGAGAAATGAGTGTATAAGACTGAAAGAATAGAATGTGCATAGGTCCAAAGGCAAGCCAGCATGTGGCTGAAAAAATGTACTTAGACCAAGAAAAGTGGGAGGGAGGGATGTGCAGGGGAGCTTGGAGGACTCCACTCCTGGAGGGGATGGAGTCTTTGAGTGATGAGCAGTGGGGAGCCATTGAAGAGCTTGAAGCAAGGTGGTGTCCATTTTAAAAGACCAAGAAAGAGAGTTGAGATTGTGGCTCAGTGGTGGAGCACTTGCCTAGCATGCATGAGGCACTGGGTTCAATACTCAGCACCACATACAAAACTAAATAAAATAAAGTTATATATTTTAAAAAAAGACCAAGGAAGAGGCTATTGTTGGGGGTGTTGAGGGGGAGATTATGGAGACCATATGTGGGGCCATTGGTGGGCAACAGTGGATGTATTTGAGGACTTGGGAATGCCCTGAGGGAGGACAGGGTATTATAGTCTCCATGAGGCACAGAGGACATAGGCTTTAATACATATATATATATATATTTGGTGTGGGTTTTTTTTTTTTTTTTTTTTTTTTTGCTGTGCTGGGGATGGAACCAAGGGTCTTGTGCTTGAGAGGCAAGTGCTCTATCAACTGAGCTATATACCCAGCCCTCATAGGCTTTAATTTTTATCTCATTTGGTCCACATGAAGTGAGTATCACCAACCCATAGCAGAAGAAGCTCAGAGAAGGCTGGTGACTTGCTCAAGGTCACATAGTCAGTCCTAGAAAATGGATCTGCCTGTAGGTCTGTTTGACTGTAGAGCCCATACTCTTCCAAAAGTCTGAGTTCTGGGACAAGCCCTGAACCTTTATCCCTGCCCAACCCCCCATTTCTTGCCCTTGTCCCGGCTTTATTTCCCCTCCAGGCCCCCATTCAGCCCTGGTTTCCAGTTGGAGCACCAGCAAGTCTGACCCATCATCCCATCAGTCCCCAGATCCCATCCCAAGGACCTCAGAAGAAGCCAGAGTCAGAATCTTTGACCCTGGAATGTGCTGAGTGGCCTGGAGAATGGCTGTCCCTTTCTGATCCTTGACCCTAAGGAAGCCAGGGTGCCCAGGGAGGAGGATGGGGACACAGACGGACACGAGTATGGCAGAGTTCAGCCCCAGAGCCCCAACCAGAATAGAGGGAAAGGTTGGGGAGATGACAATTCATTTCCAGGACCCAGAACAGTAAAGGTAAGAAGTGATCAGGGAGAGAGATCTAGGTGTGGGCTGGAGCGGAGCTGGAGAAAAAGACTTCACTGGGTCCAGAGAGCCCACCTGACCAAGCAGATGGCCATTAGGGATGGTTTTTCCTGTGTATGGGAGCTCTCATGACCCTCCACCTGCCCACACAGGCAACAGCTCCAGCTATGACAGTGGTTTTCCCACGGGGCACCATGAGCTCTTCACCATCTACGGTTGGGATGACCAGAAAGTTCGCCAGGTCTTCATCAGAAAGGTAAGTGCCTCTCCCTGGCTCTCCAGAATTAGGGGCTTGGTTAGGCAAGCCCTCAAAGTCCCTTGGCCCAGCTACTGCCTGCAGAAGTCAATTTCCCCCTTTCCTTGTGATTCCAGCTGACTGATGTCCCTGTTAGGAAGTGCTTCTTGGTTTTCACCCAGGCCCTGCTGCACTCACCTCTGGGTTCTGTGGGTGACTCTGGGGCACCTGTGCTTCCCTTTCCACTTGTCCTGGGTCCATCCCAGTGATTCCTAAGAAGGAGGGTGGAGATTCAAATGAGTCCCTGGGAGGCTGGGGTCTTCCTGAGCCTTCCTGGGAACCTGAGCCTGCCTGGCCCCAAACAGGGATTCTCAGACTGAGAAGAGTCCCTTCTGTCCCCCAGGTCTATACCATCCTTCTGATTCAGTTGCTGGTGACCTTAGGTGTCGTGGCTCTCTTTACCTTCTGGTAAGTTGGCAATGTGGACTGGCACCATCCAGGGTGGTCAGGGCCAAGTCTCCCAGTCAAACCTCATTTGAAGAGATTTGGGGGGAAAACAGATCACCTCGTGCTGGGAAGAATCTTAAGAGTGCGTAGGCCAAGGAATCTTCTGTCCAGTGTAGGGTGGACTTGCTGCCCTCTGGTCCTGCAGGTGTCTGTGAGGCATTCATTTCTCACTGATCCCCCAGTCACAAGCTCAGGAACCCTCTGGTCCCAGCTTGGGCCTGGGCTATAACTCCCTGAGTCTCCAGAGGCCGCATCCTTCCTTCCTCCTTCTGGAGTTTTGTGAACTGTATGTGACAAATGCAAATGTTGAACCAGAAATAGAGACCTATGGTAAATTCTGATTCTCTCCTTCTCTTCTCTGCAGTGACCCTGTTAAGGATTATGTCCAGGCCAACCCAGGATGGTACTGGGCATCCTAGTGAGTAGACTCCACCCCTGAAGCCCCCTCCCAGAGAAGATCCAATGGCAGTAGGAGGGAATCTCTGTGTCTCTTTTGACAGATCCAAGCACATGACTTCCCCATACCCCATGGAGACTGTCCTCCCAGATCCCCCCTGCCTTGCCCCATTCTGCTGGCTGCAACACATGACCAGAAGGACTTGTCTGGAGTGTTGAGGTCTAACAGGGCAGACGGAAGAGGAGGGTAGATTCTGGTGCCTGTATAACTTAGGAAGGGTGGGGCTGGGGCCATGGCTGGAGAGATCCAGTATCTTGGTCCTAACAGAGGAGGGGGCTGGAACACCTTATCCCATACTAATGATAATGTTGCTACTCTTATTAGCATTGTTATTATTAAGGCTTATGAAATTATTAATCATAATAGCCACCACTTAAAGAGTGCCTAATAAGGGCTGGGCATTCTTCTATGTGCTTGATGTACAGTATTGCATTTGATCCTCGAAATACTGGGTATGATTACCTCAGAAAACAAAGGCTCAGAGAGCTTGAGTAATTTGCCCAAGGTCACACAGCTAGTCAGTGATGGAGCTAGAATACAAACCCAAGATTCAGGTGAAAATTAGTGACCTTAATCCCTCTGTTTGGCAGTCTCTGTTTAGCCCTCAAGTCACCTGACTCCTGCTAGCCCTATACTCTTTTAAAGAACATGGCTGGTAACTTGGGAGAAGAGTTTTGAAGTTGTAGATGCTTCTGACCCTCCTTTCTGGGTAATTGATGAGTAATTCTGGATAATTCCAGGCCAGAACCACACTAGGACTCAGGAAAGAGCTGCTCATTCGATAGTCTTCCTGAGCCCCCAGCCCTGTACTGAGGCTTCCAGGGACAAGGCTTCTGCAGGGGAAGACAATGGTCAGGACAGGCGGCATGCAAAGATATTCAGTGGAAGAGAGGAAGGAAGAGTGATCTAGACACCAGGACTTCAAAAGATGGGATCAGAGGACCAAGGGCATTGTTGCTGGGAAAGGAGTAACTAAAGCAGAAGTGAGAACTCACGTGCTACATTTGGTCAAGGAGAGACTGGACTGGCAGAGGGCTGAAAGGACTCTCAGAGAGTCATGGGGCTCTAGGGGTCAAGGCTCCGATCACCCGACTAAGGAACTTGCACACTGTGGCTGTCCTAGGACTATTCCTGGATAGGGATATGGTGGAGAGGTAGGTTCAGCCCAAAGCTCTCTGGACCACCTTGAGCCCAGAGCAGTCTCAGAGTTGGACCCAGAGTTGGCACAAACCAGCCAAAGATTGGCAGAAGAAGACTCATCGTGGCCTTGGACTTCTTAAATTTGGGAGTCCAGGGGAAGAGATTTTCATACTCAGAGCTTGTTGTAGGTCACAAGAGAGAGGCTGTGTCTGCAGAGCAGGCAGGGAGGCCTGTGTCTTGGGAGATGAGAGGCATTATTTGGTAAAGCTAATGAGGCCCCAGGGACTGCCACTCCAGCCAGCCCACACAGCAGGTTGGCATGGCTCCTAACACGTAGTCACCACTGCCTGGCAGCCTCAGGCCCCCTGAGAACTCAGGAGAGGAGTCCTTAGGTCCCCCTCTGGGCCTTCTGAGGGAGGGTCTGCCAGATTCCATGCCCTGAGCAGATGGTGGCAAGAGGACAGGCTAGGAGTGAGCAGGCTCAGGAAGTGGGGCAGAGTCCACTCCATGGTGTGTGTACATGTCTGGAGAATGGGGCTCAGGGCGGGAAGAGGGGTCAGGGGAAGCTGGCCTCTGAGTGGTGAGATTTGGCGCCCCTCCTCCTCACCATCTTCAGGCTTGGGGGAGGAGTACAGGTGGAAAAAAATCAGAAGTGGGCGTGGGCTTTTCATGAGGTGCTGCAAAGCATTAAAGGTGCTTAGGAGTTTCAACAACAGGATGCTGTCCTTTCCTCCAGAAAGTCCACCGGGGGCTCTGCCCTGCCCTTTCCTCACCTTCCACCCTGCCAGTCCTGTGCCTGAGTCTGTTTCCTGATTCCAGTGGGTCTCACCTCCTCCAAAATGGTCTGTTCCTTTTAGAGTAGTAGTAACAGCAATGAGGGCAAAACAGCCCTTTTTCTGTGCATGAGACACTGTGTTAAGCACTGTACATATCATTTTCATTCATCCTTCCAATAACACTACCAAGGGGGACTATTATTATCCCCATCCTACAGATGAGAAAATTGAAGTGGCGAGGTCATTGCTTCCCAAGCAGCATAGCCAGGATAGAAACCCAAGGCTTTCTGCTGGCGAAACCCAAGCACTTACCCTTTTTGCTGTGCTGCCTACACTGGGTTCTAGAGCAGGACAAGTCGGGGAGGAGCACTGGGTTTGGCTGGCCTTCACCTGAGCCTCACTACCCATCCTGTCTGTAAACAGACCATCCCAGGCCCTGGGGCTCAGGCTCTGAAGTGCAAATCAGCTGTTCTCTCTGCCTTCTCTAACTCATTCTTTGCCCCCTGGGACGCCAGCCTCGGTTTTCTCAAGGTCCCAGGTTCCCCTCAGTGGGTTCTTGCCTTATTGTCTGATTGCTCCCACTGAGCCATGGTGTCTGCAGCACAGCTGAGGAGGAAGAGTGTGAGGCTAGAGCTGGGGTGGAGGTAGGCCGTCCCGTCCGTCTGTCCGTCAGCCAGCTTCTAATTGCAATAATAGCAGCTTCGGTGGAGGAGGAGTCTGCGCCAAACCCTGTGCTGAGTGCTTCACCTGCATTCTCTCATCAGGCTTCCCAGCAGTCTCCTGTTTTACAAAGGAGGGAACTGGGACTTAGCCATCAAGTAACCCGTCCAAGATTACACAGTGGTAGTGGCACATGAATGCTGAGTTGGACTCCAGAGCTGCACCATAGTCCTGGGTCTCGGGTCCCTCTGCCCTTCCTTCTGATGTGCTATCATGAGGGTTGAGGAGTAGGGATCAGAGAGAAAAGGAGACAGGGCCCTTGCCCTCAGGGAGCTTCTACTCTGGCCAGGATGACAAGACCTATACCAAGGATACATGTAGACAAGGGTACTATTATCATTGTTGAGGTGACTGGCCAATGACTCAAGGGAGAGCAAAAGAGAGCAGATGCCGGAATGTTTCTCAACTAGGGCAGGACAGGTGCTGCTGGGTGTTCAGCAGGTCTGGCACCTGGCACCAACTACCAGCAGAACCCCCCAATCGCTGTGGCAATGGCTCCACATTATTTGAGATTCAGTAAAAAATAGAAAAGGGTCAAGTTGGAGGGATCCTCTTCACTAAATCCAATATGGAGTGTCTTGACCCCTGCATTGCCTGTTTTTTATTTTCGCATTGCATTCAGAAATATTTAAAGAGCTCCTATCAGATGTGAGGGCCCGTGTTAGGTGTGGGAGTGCAAAATGAATAAGTTCCGGGCTGACCTGCAGATGCTCCATCTGCATGAGGAGTCTGGTGAACTGGCCCAAGGAGTGTGGGGTACAGGCTTCAGTTGAGGTACACCTGTGAAGCACAGAGGAAGCCCTCTGGAGGAGGAAGCCTTGGGTGTCCTTGCCAGTTCTTTACAGCAAGAACAGTGTGGTGAGCACGTTTCCAGCATGCAGAGCAGGTTGTGATGAGAAGGGTGGAGTGGAGGGGCGGAGTGAGGTGAGAGCAGTGCTGGAGAGGTGGGCGGGGTGGACCATGCCGGCATTGCCAGGCCTTTGGGAATTTTATACAGAGGAGTCGCATGATCTGGTCTGTCTGTAGTTTGGAAGATGGAAGCCAGGACAGGAGACAGTAGGACCAAATGGACTGCCATGTAGACCAGGCCAGAGAGAAAAGAGAAAGAGATGGCCCAACCTCAGAGGGTGGTGGTGGGGATGGAGGCAAGAATGCAGATTTGAAAACTGCCAAAGTAGGAGGATAAACAGATCCAGGTGATTAATTGGGAGTGGCAGAGTGAGAGTCAAGGATGATGCTGGAGGCCTCTAGGTAGGCAGGTACATGGCGTCATCTGCAGCAGGGGATACAAAAGGAGCAGAGAGGATGGAAAGATTAACTCTACCCTGTTGAGTTTGACACATCTGAAGAGCCACATCTGCCCAGTTGGTAGCTGGATGTTTCAGTCTGAAGTTGAGAAGGAAAATTAGATCTGAAACATGGGGGTGCAAGTCCTGTAGGTTAGTCAGCCCACCCAGGGAGAGTGTGAAGTGGGGAGAGACTGTGTTGAAGGAACCAAGCATATTCAGAGACTCCCTGAAGGAGACAGAGAAGGAGTAGCCAGGGAAGAAGGAGGGGACCCAAAAGTGTGTCATTGTGGAACCAGAGAAACAATAGGAGTCATCAGACATGGAGAGGTCAGGTAAGGACAGATGAGTCTCTTGGACTCAACAAGGTTGCCCTGATGTAGCACAGCCAGCTGTCATTAAGTGGAGTTGTGATGGGGCTTGTGGGTTGAGGAGATGGATAAGAGGACACCCAGAGTGGAAACCACTTTTTCGAGAAGCTTGGCTGTGGGACGGTTGGAATGACTGTAACTAGAGCTGAGGAAGACATAACAAAGATGGAGAATGCCTGAGGAGGTTTGTGTGGAAGGAGAGGTGCCAGCAGGAAGGTTAAAGTGAGAGAGATCAGACAGTTGAAGGAGTGGAACCCAGGGGCCAAGCTGAGGGGAATTAGTCTAGGATGGGAGGAGACACAGGAGGACCCATAGCGTGAGGTTGGCAGGTGGCAGGCAGGAAGCCAAGGGAGCCCCACCTCATTATCTTAGATCTTTCTGGAACACAACAAGCAGACTATACTGGAGAGTGAGGCAGCTTGGGAGGTTTGGGGAAGGAGGATATAGTTTGGAATCACTGCTGTGGAGGGTAGGTGAGAGAATTGAGCAACGGAAGGGGAAGGGAGGGCAATGTCGTGTTGAAGCCTCAGGGCAGTTGGAGACCATGCATTGGTGGTGGCACTAACATCATCCATCCTTGGGTCCTTAGCCCTCATCTCCCGCCTCCCGGACTCACCTCTGCTTTCATTGCTCTCCCCAAAAACTTTGATGTTCAGTCACTGTCTCTGGCCACCTGATCCAGACATTCATTCCACAGGTGCCACTTCCTGCTTATGCCAGGCACTGACAGGACACGAGGGCCCTGCCCATGCTGAGTTCACAGCCTAGTAGGGCAGACCAACAATAAAGTAACTGACAAGATCATCATAGGCAGTGATGAGGCTGAAAGAAGCAGTGTGGGGTGGTGGTTGTAAGTGATCTCCCTGGAGCCAGAGCCTGGACTCCAGTCCTGCTTCTGCAATAGGATATGAGTGACAGGCACGTCACCTGGTCTCACTGTACCTCAGCTGTAAAGTGAAGAAAAATAAAATAGGTGCAAGGATCACATTAGTTAATATTTGTAAAGAACTAAAAACTCTGCCTACTACATCAAAAATACTGCACATTGGCCGGTTGTAGTGGCGCACGCCTATAATCCCAGCGACTCAGAGGCTGAGGCAGGAGGATCGTGAGTTCAAAGCCAGCCTCAGCAACTTAGTGAGGCCCTAAGCAACTCAGTGAGACCCTGTCTCTAAATAAAATATGAAATAGGGCTGGGGATGTGGCTCAGTGGCTGAGGGCCCCTGAGTTCAGTCCCCGGTTCAAAAAAAAAAAAAAAAAATACTGCACATGAACTTTTAAAATAACAAGGTGATGTCTGGGAGGTCACTTTGGGTTGGATGGTCAGGACCAGCTGTTCCATGGTGCCCGAGATTCAAAATTATTAGAAGCAGGTTTGTCCTATCCCCCTTCCTCTTCTCTGGGATTGGACCTAGAAGCTGTCCATTGCCAGGTTCTAGGATGCCTGTGGCTTTCTCCCCCAACCCCCACCATCCTGCCTCACATTTTGTGGGCAGGGGTAGCCAAGTGGATGAGCCAAGGGACTGGGAAGAGCCTCAAGAGGGACTGACTGACTTACCCCGTCTCTTACAGTGCTGTGTTCTTTGCTACCTACCTGACTCTGGCTTGCTGTTCTGGACCTAGGTATGTTAATGACTTGAGGATCAACTTGTTGAAATATGAGCAGGACTTTGACAGTCCTGACCCAGCCCTGCCCACCACCAGTATACTGTGTACCCCTGAGAGGGTCCCATCCCTCTCTGGGCCTCCATCGAGCAGCCTGCCCATCCCTCCTTCACTTGGCACTTTAAGGTGTGGGGAAAGTTGATAGACAAATGGCATGTGGAGGGGTGGCTGAAGGAAGAGGTTCCAAAGAATGTGGAGGAGGGTAGCAGAGACCCCCCTCCCCAAGCCTGTGGCTTGCCTTACAGGAGGCACTTCCCCTGGAACCTGATTCTGCTGACCATCTTCGTAAGTAACTGGGGTGAGAGGTGGTTGCATGCTGAGTGGGGATGGAGGAAGGGAAGCATGGACTTTGAGAGCCTGGGAGTCAGGTTGGGGACATTCAATGTGAGGTCCCTGGGGGCAGGGTCACCCTATCTCTTCCACCAGAAGATTCCACCTTCCCTTTCCAAATGGGCCTAGCCTTTCCTCTCTGCATCCACTGTCTGCTCATTGTGCTTTTGTTCTTAGGAGGTTTCTTTGGGTGTCCCAGAGCATGGATAATGAAGAAGAGAGGGCTCTTACTGGGGATGAGCAGGCTGCCTATGAGAGAAAGGGACAGCTAACTGGGAGATACTGTGTAGCTGGACCTTAGTCCTGTGTAGATGTCGAGGGGCATATGCATGGGGTAGAGGCCTGAGCTGGACCTTGAGGGTGCCTGGGTCCCTGCAAATCTGAGGACTCCAACATTCCTTCTGCCTCTTTTTTCAGACCCTGTCCATGGCCTACCTCACTGGGATGTTGTCCAGGTAAAGGAGACAGATGGTTGGAGAGGAAGGCCAGGCCTGACACCAGGGACTGGCCACACCTGAGGGGGGCTGTCCCCAAACCTCATCGTTCCTGGAAGCACTTGGGTTTGGGAGGGGACTCAGGCCCAGAGCCCTCTTCTCAGGCACTCACCTGGCCAGTGGCTCCAGGACCTGGCCAGTTTGGTGGGGACAGAGTGGGAGATGGTAGGGAGTAAGGGGACTCCTCTCAAGCTGTGATATAAAAGACCCCAGACTCATGTTCCTAAATTTACCTGTAAACTACCTCCAAGAATCTACAGAAAACCCTCTCACCCATACTGCCACCTATTTAAGGTCCTTCTAACATGAGTCTAAGCATGAGGGCCCAGGGGAGACTCTGGGAAAGCCCAGAGAGGGGGGAGGGTCCTGGGAAATGAAACAGGGTTGGGGCCAGAGATCAGGTCCTGGCAGAAGGTGGCCTACAGGGAGGGCTAGGGGAGAGTAGAGCCCCTCTGGAGCTGACCCAGGTCCTCGGTCCTCAGTTACTACAACACCACGTCTGTGCTGCTGTGCCTGGGCATCACGGCCCTAGTCTGCCTCTCAGTCACCATCTTCAGCTTCCAGACCAAGGTCAGTAGGCAGGGAAAGGCACACGGGCCAGGGCTCTAAGGGGGGCCAGGGCTGGGGAGGAGTAAAGGGGTGAGTTGGGTCCGGGGAGACCTAGGCTCAAGACCTTGGGCCTCACCCTCCGGTCAGCACACGGCCTGAGTGGGCTCCATGCTGCCCAGCCACAGTGCTGACAGCTCTCCTTCTTGCAGTTTGACTTCACCTCCTGTCAGGGTGTCCTCTTCGTGCTGCTCATGACCCTCTTCTTCAGTGGACTCATCCTAGCCATCCTCCTGCCCTTCCAATATGTGAGTCTCTCGGCAGCAGGCCCATGGGGAGGCCAGGGAGGGACCTCTGCCTGGGGTGCTTTTCCCTCCTGTGATCCCTCTTATGATTCTCTCCTATGTCCTAGGGCCAAAACCCCTGTCCAGCCCTGCTGGCACTTGCCTGGGGCATGTTGGCAGTATAAGCAAGCAAACAAGGAGGCTTTTCTTGACAGGCCTGGGCACCTGCCCAGCATCCGGCTTCACCTTTTCCATCCTCCTCTGTAGGATGGAGGGGAGGGTGAAGGGAGAGTGTGGAACAGGAGAGGACTCACTGGGGCTCTTTTGGGCCCACCAGATCTTCTGGGAGATCAACCAAGTCCAAAGAGGCAGAATCTTCCAGGCCCAGCAGTGGGAGGTGGGGCAGGAGGCCCAGTGTAGACCTCACCCCTACAGCATCCACTGGCTGGAAGTCAATTTTTAGCTCTTCTAGGGTCCAGTCTGCCCTGGGGAATGCCAACTAGACCATGCAGATTGGGGGCATCATAGGAGGCCTTCAATTTTGAATCCTGGAAACCCAAGAGAGGAGGCAATTTGGGCCTTGGTGGGGACTCATTGCTCAGACCCTGGCCACCTTTGGTACCAGGTGGAAGTAGACAAAGACTTGAACACAGGGTTCCTGGTCCCATATTGCCCCTTGTCTACCAGGACTGGGAGGGTATTCCTCACTGCCCCCTTCCCTACCTCCATCCTGCCCAACCCCAGCCTCAGGCATTTGGCTCCCATTCCCCAACATTAAGATTGATTCTGGCATTTCCTTGGCTCTTCTCAGGATCCTGTTGACGAAGGGAGGAGCCGGAGCTGGCCTGGGGGCCCTCTGTGTATTTAGGATGGAGAGGGGGGTTACAGGAAGGGGCCCCAGAACTTCAAAGAACACTTTATTGACCTAGGTCTCACTGATGGGATGCCTTTGTTTCCAGGAATCTTCTGGAAATATTCCCAGGAGGCCCCACAGAGAGGGGGAGTGTGGTACCTTCTGTATGAATAATTTCCACACACAGCTGCGTGCCCCTGAGGCCCGAGGGAGCAGAGATTGGGACAAAGTATTGTTCTGGCCCTGTAGGCAAGCCCATCATGCACAGCTGGCGGGCTCCAGATTCCCCCACAAACACTGAGTTCAAGTCTTTGTCCCCTTCCACCTGAGTCCCTTGCCCCCAAGGCAGAGCCAGTGAGCTCCTTGACAGAGGGACAAACACCAGATTGATCAGAGATGAGAGGCAGGAGCGGCCTCAAGCCAGAGCCAGGCTAGGAGAATGACAGGGCCCCAATAGAATGACTTGTCCTGGCCCAGCCTGAGCCTGGGGTTGTGTGTTGAGGGAAGAAGTACCAGCTTGGTTGGGAGCTCCCTGCCAGCTCTTCCATGATTATCTTGGGGTCCCCACCCCCACCCAAGAGAGCACCCAGAGAATCAAGGACTCCCTCAGTGCTGGGGCTTCTTAGGGAACACCGGGGAGGGCTACCCTGCATCCTCTATTCTCTGGACTGCCCCGCTCCTGCCCCCTCTGCCTGCTGCTGCTCTGGCCATCCCTAAGCCATGCTACCTCTGCTCCACAGGTGCCCTGGCTGCACGCGGTCTATGCAGTGCTAGGAGCAGGCGTGTTTACGTTGGTGAGTTTAGACCCCTTCCCTGGGGGCCACCTTCTTTGCTTTGTGATCTCCCCAGCCCCCTCTGCGACCCTTGTCTTTCTCACAGTCCTCTTTCCAGAACTCTTTTGGAGTGCCTGTGGGTAGGACTAGCTCAGTGCTGCATGCTGGGAATTCTCTCTGGTGTCCAAGACAGACCAGCTGACCCTGGCAGGGAGGCTGGAAGATGGTAACCTCAGGATGGAAGCTGTAGACAGAGGCAGAGCTGGGAGGAGCTGCCCCTGCCTCTGGAGAGGGCCAGCACTGCTTGTGGAGGTGTGAGTGTGGAAGTGTCCTGCCGTGTGGACTAAGTTAATGTTGTTCCCCTAGGGATAATTTGAGAATAGGGACATTCCAAGTACCCTGTGAAAAAGACACTATCCGAGAGATCTTGTTCTTTGATGTTCTCACCAAACTGGGAGTGTTGAGGATGATGATAATGGTTATGATAACAATAGCTGGTATCTATTGAGCATGTGCTTTCCCGCAGCAAGCTTTCCATGTGTGCTTAATTCTTATCATAAGTCTATAAGTTCTACTGTTATTAAATTAAGATAAGGAAACCAAAGTTCAAAGATGTTAAATAACATGCCCAATCCTAGGAAGTGGTAGGGCCAAACTGGGAACCCAGACTGTCTGGCTCCAGAGTCCTGCTCAGGGTCAAAAACCAGGTGGGGAGTGCCTGGAAGCAGATGCCCAGGAGACAAGAGATGACCTGGGACAGACACCTGCCCACAGCAGTCCAATGCAGACCTTTTGCACAGATGGGCTCCAAGCACCTGAATGTGATAGTGTCCCAGGGTCCAACTGGGCAAGCTCATGTTGTGACATCTCTTGGGAAGACATCCAAAGTAAACATACCCTGTCAGTGAAAGCAGTGACCAGACTCCCCTCTCCCTTGGTGGTACATTCAGTTCAACACAAGGGCCAGAGTTCCCAGCTTAGTCACAGATTCTTGGGGCTCATGGGTGACAGGATCTCCACCAGAACTGGAGGCAACACTGAAGTTGTAAGAATTGCCTTCCACACCTGAAGCCCTGTATGTTAAGGGGCGTGCACACAGTCTCACCGCCAGTAAGAGACACACCTGGAACCAGGTATGTTCACCCTAATGCCATTCCAGTGCCCCTGTGGACACCTTTTAAAGAGGACAAATTTCTTTTGGCTTGGGGCTGGAAGAGAATGAGATCTCTCCACTAACCACCCCCTCTTTCTCTCAACATGGGGAAAGGGACCCAGGTCAGAGCTGTGAGCAAATGTTAGAGGGATTAGACAAGGATCAAGCCAGAAATAGAGGTGCGGAGGTTTACACATTCATCCTTTCTGCAGGTCTTAACTGAGCATCTACTATGTGTGAGGTGCTGGGCTACATGCCTGGACACCATGGTCAACGGGAGGAGCACAGTGTGTGGCACATAGTAGCACTTAATGAATATTGTGGAATAAACCAATGACCTCCAGCCTCTGAATTTGATGGCTGTAAGGACTTGGAACTCCAAGCCCTCCTCTTTATTTTTATTTTTATTTTTTTTTTGGAACCAGGGATTGAACTCAGGGGCACTTGGCCACTGAGCCACATCCCCAGCCCTATTTTGTATTTTATTTAGAGACAGGGTCTCACTGAGTTGCTAAGAGCCTCGCTGAGTTGCTAAGAGCCTCGCTAAGTTGCTGAGGCTGGCTTTGAACTCGCGATCCTCCTGACTCAGAAGCCCTCCTCTTTAAATGAGCAAACCAAATTTCAATAATTAGTCCACGGTTTTCTGGCAAGATGATGGTAAATCAATTAAGTGTGGCCTTGGTCAAGATTAGAGTGCCAGTTTATCCTAGTCTACCTGGAATGTTCTTGGGTTCAGCACTGGAAGTCCCACTTTTGGGGGAGAACCCCCAAATCCTGAGCAAACTGGGATAGCTGGTCATCCTAAAGATACTCACTTCTCCTGACTCTTGGGCCAGTGCCCTGCCCTCCAGGTCATACCTTCTAAAGAAAAGAATGGGGTGGGGAATTGGGCTGGAAGGAGAAAGAGGGCTGCATATGAGAGAGTAAGCCTGAGCAGTAGTGTCTGGAGGCCTCAGAGGTCAGCATTTGACAGGTGCAGAAGAAGGGTCAAGCCAGGGAAAGTGGGGTTGGTGGAGTTGGAGGGAGGGTGAGTGTCCATAGAGGGTCAGGGCATTGCTTGGCTTGAGGAGGTTCAGGTCACAGTAAGTGTGGGGCTAGGCAGGGAGGCTGCACACCTGTGTGCAGGGCTGGGTGAATGGTAAGCCCTTAAATCTTCTTAATAATCCCTTGCATTATTAGAATAATAAAAATAATCCCAGTCATCTGTTCTACTCCTTAAAACACTTTCACACCTATTAACTTATTGGATTGCCGCCACAGTCCAGGGAGGGAGGCATCACTGATGTTATTATAAGAATTGCCTTCCACATCAGAAGCCCCACGGGTTAAGGGGTCACACAATCCCATGGCTGGTAAGGCACAAACCTGGGACCAGGACCCAGATGTTCTGTGCCCAGCCTGGTACTATTGCCAGCACTCTTATAGTTATCCTCAAAGAGGACAGTTTTTTGTTGGCTTGGGGCTGGGAAGGACCTAGGAAGGGCTCTCCAGCTATTTTTCTTCTCTCTCATTAATACCATCAGTATTGTCCTCTCTTTGGGATTGTTCCCATCAGCATGATGTGCTACAATTCCTCCCATCTGAATGAAAAACCCACATAACACTCTTGGCCCACATCCCCCTAAAGCTCCTGCCCCATTCTCTGCTCCCCATATATAGCCAAACTCTTTAAAAGAAAATCTGCACTCACCATCCCACTCCTCTCCCTCCTCTCTCCCTCCTCTCCTCTGTTCATCCCCTTAACCCTCTGAGTGTGAGAGAGACTAGAGATTGAACCCAGGACCTTGTGCATGCTGAGCAGGTGCTCTACCACTGAGCTACGCTCTCAGCACTCAGCCTACTTTAAAATGCTCTCATTCGGGCAGAGTGATTGGATTAATGGCAATAATTGAGGGATTGGGCTTGTTAAAAAAACAGGAGGGGCTGGAGATATAGCTCAGTTGTTAGAGTGCTTGCCTTGCATGCACAAGGCCCTGGGTTCAATCCCCAGCACCACCAAAAAAGAAAAGAATTAGGAGTTTGGACCCATTTTACTCTGTTTCTCCCCTCACCCTTTTTCCCTCTGCCTTCTTCCATAGGATGATAGGTACCTTATAAGGTACCTTATAAGATGCCAATCCTTCTCTTAGATTTCCCAGCCTCCAGAAACATGAACCAATAAATTTTCATCAAGTTTTGGCTGGGACTTCTAATCTTTCCTTTAGTTCCTTACACATGTCAATGAGGAAGGTACATTGAAATTAAAATAAAAGGACCCCATTTGTTAAATTCTATAATATTCAAGATCTGTATCTTGTTTCTGATGTTTCTTTTTTAAAGCAAGAAATTATCATTATTTACATTTAATATCTTAACTTTTCAAATTAAGCATAAGTATAAAATTAATTATTTAATAAATTTATTTATTTATTTATTTAAAAACTGCTTATTAATTAAATTATTAATTAATTAAATTATAATCAATCCATCAAATTAATTATTAATGATCCATTCATAACCAATTATTAATAATCGATTAGCACTTGATTAATAATTGATTATTGATCAATTATTGATAATTGTTATTAATAATTGATTACTTAAAATGAATAAATAAAATGCCTGGCATGGTGGCACACACCTGTAATCCCAGTGGCTCAGGAGGCTGAGACAGGAGGATCGTGAATTCAAAGTCAGCCTCAGCAATTTAGTGAGGTTCTAAAGCAACTCAGTGAGACCCTGGCTCTGAAAAAAGTATAAAAAGGGGCTGGGGATGTGGCTCAGTGGTTAAGTGCCCCTGGGTTCAATCCCCAGTACAAAAAAAAAAAAATGCTCTCATTCATATCATCAGTGATATGTTGGTGTTGCCAAATCCATCTTTCAAGTTTCAGTCTTCCTATTGCCTGTCGCTCAACACCGTTTGATGCAGTCATTCATTCCCTCCCCTAGAAACATCGTCTTTCCTTGGGAGTGTCCAGACCAGGCCCCAGCTCTGCTCCTTTTTTTCCTCCACCCTGCCCTGGGTCCCTGATTCTTCTCTCTCTGGCCTCCTTCCCTAGGAGCCTCAGGTAGCCCCAGTGCTTTGAATATCATTGTTTATGCGGATGACAGTAAATTTACATCCCCAGCTAGATCTTTCTCTAGAATTCCAGACTAGAATATCCAATTGCCTAGTTAGTGTCTCCTTTTGAAATTTATCAGACACCTCCAGCTGACCTACCGCTTCTCCCACAGCCTTCCGCTTCTTCACGTTGCTCAGGACAGAAGCCCTGGTGACAGCCTCAGATGTTCACCTTTCCTTAGACCCTATATGGGGCCCAGCAGTAAATCCCCTGGCTCTACTTCCTATCCCATACCTGATCATTTCTGTCCACCCTCATGGCTCTCCCTGGTGCCAGTCACCATCATCTGCCACTGTTTATTGCAGTGGCCTCCTGCGGGCTGCCCTGCTGGGCTCACAAGCTGTGCACCACACAGCAGTGAGCGAGGCCAAGTCAGTCTTCTCCTTGGCATCTGGCAGTTGCTCCCCACAGGCCATCTCTGACCTCCCCCTAATCCACTCTGCTACAGCCACCTTTCTGGCCACCTGAGCACGACAGGCTCACCACACCCAGGACCCCTGCACATGTGGCTTCTCTGTCCCCGGGTGTCTTCTCAATGCTCCCCTCTCCTTCAAGGGTTCACTTCTTTTACAACACTGTATGCCTGAGCACTCCCGTATTGCTCCCTCACACCCGCAAATTTAATTCTCTCTTTAGAATGTATCTTCTTCAGACACACTATATTATTTTCCAATCTGCTGTTCATTGTTTTTTCCTTTCTAGCAGAATTTACTTCCTTGAGAGCAGGGGTCTTGTCTGGTTTGTTCACTGCTGCAGCTCCAGCACCTAGCACAGTGCCTGGCACACAGCAGGTACCCGTAGATATTTCTGGGTTGAATGGATGCCTGAGAGGTGTGGCCAGGGCAGGGCTGGGTCCAATGAGGTGCTAAGATGGCATGAGTTGCACAGTTGAATTAGGCATGGCCTCAGCACTCGCCTGTGAGTCACAGGGGAGGAGAAGGAACTGCAGTGTCCAATTACCCGTTAATGTCTTATTAGATTAGTACACCAGAAGAGCTTGGTTAGGATCATCCTGCAGGTTGCATAAACCTGGTCAAGAGCACATGGGTGGAAGCATCTGGTCAAAAGAGAGAAGGCAGGTCCCTGGGTCCCATGGTGCAGGGAAAAGCTGAGGAGAGGAGCCTCCAGGCTCATTCTACCCTCTTCCTCTTAGTTTCAGGTGGACAGGGACCCTCAGAGTTCACCCATAGAAATAAATTCCCCAAGCCTTTGCATTAACCTCAACTTAGAGGCACACTCTGGCCTTTTGCTGATCCTGCTTCCAGCATCACTCTATCCTGTGGGACCTGTGGTCTTTTAGCTCCAACCCAGTGCCTGGTCTCCTCCTGCCCTTACAGTCATCCCCAACCCTAGTCTTTGGGG
>JAJEJO010013679.1:0-14876 GCA_020662805.1 Glaucomys volans | reverse complement strand
GATGGAGACCACTCTCTTCCTGAGCCAATGTAAGAGGCGCCGGAAATGGATGCAACACATGGTTTCCTCATCCACGTGCCAGTTCTGCTTCTTTGACAACTCTGAGGAGACTGCGGAATTTTCTTCAGGGCCAGTCTCCTCATTTTCCATCTGCCGGTACAAGAAGAATGAGTGTGAGACATGCAAAGACAGCAGCAATAGAGCCAATATTTAGGCATTTATGGATACCTAATATAATTTCTGCCAAAATTAGCCAACTATCAATGCAAAGTTTCAGTACTCTTTAATCATTACACACATACTAGTCTATAGTATCATCAGGCCTTCTCTTTGCTTTGCCCCTGTCCTGTCTCCCTCAGTGTCCTGACATTTTCCCCATCCTCCTCCCAGGGGCTCCTTTCCTTTCTAGGGTCCTTCTCCCATTGCTCATCTGTTCAGATCCTGGGGTTCGCCTCTGCTTCACAGCACGTACAATGACTCTATGCTCTCCACCCTGGCACACCCACTGCATGTACCCCAGCTCTGCAGTGAGGCTGCTCTGTTCTCACCTCAACAATCTCATCTTCCTCAGGCCTGGGAGGCTTTTCTAGGATCTGCTCGATGTCTCCATTCTCTGGTGGTTTACACTTTGGCAATTCCTGACAAGCCTCATATTCTTCTTCACTGACCTGATCCAGAAGGGAAGAGAGATTTCTGGACAGCTGCTAATCCTCCTCCTGAGGAGAATCAGGAAGGACAGGGTCATCGTCTGTGTCATCTCTCTGATTGTCGAGAAAGGCTGACTTATTGGTCATTGGATCATCCAGATCCCCGAAGGTCTGATTTATATTCTTCTGTGGACACTCATGCATGCTCTGGGCCTCTTCACTCAGAGCCTGGTTACCTACTGAGTCTTCACCATCACAGCCCAGAGAGGCATCCAAGTCCTTGGTGATGGCTTCTTAGCCAAGGTTCTCTGGTTTCTCCTGAATACATTTCTTGTCTCCATGGGTCCACTTACACTTTTGGTTCCCCATGCCCCTTGGATGGGAGGGAGGGAGTGGCAGGAAGAACCCTCAGGAGTCAAGTCTTCACAGGGGATAATCTCCTCTTCACAGTCTGTGCCATCTTCATGGGGGAAAGAGCCTATAGAGAGGCTCTCATGGGATTGGGATTCCAAAATGCAGTCCTCCAAGTCAGGGCTGTTGATGCCAGATGATGCGTCTGCCATGGAGTCCAAGAGATCAAATGACCAATCTCCCTCAACAGTGGAAACTCTAAAGAAAACATTAGTAGGATATATTGGGAAAAGAGTCCTGAGTTTTAGCAAATAATACCCATTCTTACTTCCATTCACAACTGTCTCCCTCAGGCAGAAGCGCCTCCTGTATCTCACTCTCCAGTCAAGGGGAGAAGAGGCAGTTCTTTATCTTTAAAATCTTAGTCTACTCTATGCTGAACCTCTGAAGGGAAAATGTTCACCTGATACCTCTCATGCTTTGTCTAATTGCTACATTTGGAAGAACTGCCCATAAGAAAAGATAGCTTAGAAACTTTCAAAAATCCAGGAAAATAGGAAGAGAAAAAATAATTACCCCTATCCCACCATCCAAGGGAAATGATAATCCTCAGGAAAAAAATTTTACTGCATTTCTTGATTGCTTTTTCTTTATATCTAATTATATTTATGATTGTATAGGTATGCATATATCATTTATGTGTGAATGTCCCATCAAAAAAATGAGATTATTTTATTTTATGGCACAGCCTGAAGGGAACACATATGTGAGTATTCTCTAATTCTTAACAGTTTTGGAGTAAATCTCTTTTTTTTAACACCTATTAATGCCAGGTAATATAGGTGATCAAGGACTGGTAGATGAGTAAGACCCTGAACAATGGTCATCTTAATGATAATAAACCTCCTTATCCACAAAACTCTGCCTCTAATTTCATAGTCTTATTGTTCAGATTTGTCGTTCAAAGATTGCAAATGTTTTAGAATTATGATAATTGATACTAAATTACTTTCTAGAACAAATATAGCTGTTGAAATGCCCATCCTCCATCATCTGATGACATCTATAATCCAGTATATTCCAGGAGGCTCCAGGAAGTCACTGGGGCAGAGAATACACACACATTGGCTTTCCCTGATGTCTCTCTCTCTCTCTCTCTTCTGTCTCTCACTCTCATCCCCTCTGTCTCTCACTCTCATCTCCCTCAAACTCATCCCCCTACACACACACATACATTACAGCCTCTGTCACGCCTGACTCTTGTGACTGCTGTGACTACCTGTGGGAAAGAGATGCTGCCAACTGCCGAGGAATTGACAGATCCTAACTCCAGCAGCTACCACAAGCAACTGTCAGAAGTCCGTGTTCTGAGTTTATTGGCTACCCTGGCAACAAAGGAACACATTAGAACCCAAAGTGTGGAAGGAGAAAAATGGGATAGAAAACCAAAGACCCATGCCCTTACTTTAGTCATTTCTGTGTCATTGTAAGGATAGCATATGACCATAACAACTTAGAGCAGAATGATTATTTGGGTCTCAAATTTTAAGAGGTCATAGGTAACTGGTTCCCTGGCTCTGTGTCAAAGGTGTGGTAGCAATCGTGGGGAAGGGCCCAGAGGAAGAAAGGTGTCAACAGATGGTCAGGATACAGAGGCAGGAATGGGCCACAGGAAGAACATTTTCAGGGCCAAACCCCAGTTTCCACATCCTCCAATCATGTCCCACCTTCCTAAGATTACTACCCAATCAGTTCATTCAAACTAGGATAGACTCATGATGATTCAGCTCTCACCATCTGCTCCTTTGACCTCTGAATATTCTTCCATTAACACAAGTTCCTGCTGGGCACCTCACAACCCACTCATAACAACTTGCCCCTGTCTCCTCAATAACTCATGTTCCTTCCCCAGAGCAACTTGCATTCCCTTGATCTCTGAGTGCCTCATAGTCTCAACAGCTCTGGAATGGCTCCCAATCCAGTTCAAGTTCAAGTCTCCTCTGAGACTCAGATATACTCTTGCTTGTAATGCCCTATAAAATCAAACACAAATTTCATATATTAAATATACAGTTGCACACAATAATCATTCCCATTCAAAGTGAAGGACTAGCACACCAAAGAATCACTGGGGCTAAAACAAGACCAAGACCCAACTGGGCAAAGAGGCCATTTGGTCCACTACAGGGACCAGGACATTTGACTGTGAGGTGTTATTGCCTCCAGACTGGGTTGCAATGCTCATGGACTCTCCTTTGGCTTGGTGGACTCTGCAACCCCCACCTTGGCTCAACTGACCGTCCACGTTACTGAAATATCTTAATTCCATGGTTCTCTGTACCAGTTTCAGCTTCACCTTTACATCTTCAAGCACTGTTCTCCTGGGCGAAGCCCACATGGAATTTGAATCACAACATTTGCCTGGTTCAAGGATTTCCTTTGAAATATTGGTGGAAACCACAATGACCCCTATGTATTTGTCAAAAAGAGGTATGGGCTTAATCACACCTGGAAGTGTGCGCGCACGCGCGCGCGCGCACGCACACACACACACACACACACACAAACTCCCACACTTTAAAAACATTAGAATAAAGAAATTGCTACCTGACCTCAAAGAACCTCAGGGTTACAACGGGAATTCCAATGGGAATCTATCAGTTTCATAAGATCTTTCCCAAATATTTATCTCTAGTTCCAATCAATAAACTAGTATGGTTGTGTGCCATGATGCTCATCCATTTCTCACTCAGGAGTGTCCATTCCTGTTCAATAAGATTGTTGAAAGTGACCTGTTTCAGAGTTTTGATGGTATAAAGCAAGGCATATGCATAAGTGTGGTTGATGAGAAGTATCTACTGGTCAAGAGATGCACCCTGGCAACTGCCTGAAAGCTTCCCCAGATGCCATGAGTGACCCAGGTCCCCTTAGTATGTGCAGGGTTTTATACTCATTTGCACAGGCCCACTTTTCATGGTAGATTATTTTATCCTTAAAGAAACCTATGAGCAAACTCTATTTTTTTGCTCCTTTTTGCAGAAGAACATAAACCCTGTGCAGTCAGATAACTGGCTCACATTCCCACACCATAACCCAGGGCCCCTGGATTCAGGCAATCTGGTTTCAGAGCTCCAACCCCTTCATCTCCATATGCCCTCAGCTGGGGAGCATGGCACCCACTACCTCCTGGAAGACTGAAGGGAAAGTCAATCCAGTCCTCAATCAACCCTGTATACTAGTTCCTTGGAAAAAAGTCCCTTGTAAGGAGCTTCACACTCCACAGGACAAATAAGATTAGTCTGTGATCCATAGGACTGGCCCTGAACAATGGAATCCACATTTAGAGTTGGGATAAAGGAAGAGTTAAATAAGTATGAAGCTTCCTCTGTTGAGTAATGAGATCTGAAATTCTCTTCTTTGGTTTTTCATGAAACTTTTGAACCTTTCTTCTACAACATTGGGGCCTTGAAGACAATTCATCAGTGTCCTTCCTTCAATGCACGTGAAGTGGAGCTTTACATTGTATTGTTACCCATGAAATGGAACACTGTGACCAGAATATAAAGATTGGAGAAGAAAAGAATGCTTTTCCAACCTAATACATGAGGTCAAGAGTGATCCTGAAGACAGGGGAGCTTCAAAAGGAGACAAACCAAGGGAAGGGAAAAAGGATGGAAATAGGAAAGTGGAAAGAATGAATCAGACACAAAATTTCCATGTTCATGTAGGAATACATGCCCAGTGAAATTTCACATCATGGAAAACCACAAGAATGGGATCCTAAATTAAAATGTATACTCCATGCATATATCATAGGTCTAAATACACTCTAATGTATATTTTTTATTTTATTCTTTTAGATTTACAGAGCTTCATTTTGATTCATTGTAGACATATGAGGTACAAGTTTTCATTTCTATGGTTGTGCATGATGTCATTCATATCATTCTTGTTAATCATACATATACATAGGGTAATGATGTCTGTCTCATTTAAATAAACAAAAAGGAATAGTCCTTTTCAACAACTAGTATTGGTGAATGTGGACACCCACATGCAAAAGGACCAAGGTGGACTGGTCCAACACATACCCAAGATTTAATGCCATGACCCAGAGATTCAAAGGAAACAACAAAAACCAAAAAACTCAGAAGAAAACAGAGAAAACCTTTGTCAGTTTAGATTAAGGAAATCAATCTTAGATACATCAAAAGTACAAACGATAACATAAGGCAAATTAGATTTCACCAAAATTAAAATTTGCTTGAAAAACCACCAACAATAATCTTAAAACTCAGTAATAAATAGATGACTCCATTTAAAATGGGCTAAGAACTAGGATAGAAAGGTCTCCAAGGAAGACACTAAAATGGCCATCATGCCTATGAAAAGATGCTCAACATCATTAGCCATCAACAGCAAATCAAGAATGTAATGGATCCCACCATATAACCACCAGCATGACTGCATCACATAGTCAAATAATAGCAAGTATTGCTGAAGATGGGGAGAAGCCAAATCCTTGTGGAATGGCAGTGGGGACAGAAAATAATGCAACCACATGGAAAGAGAGAATCTTCAAACTGCATGACTGAATAACACCTCTCCTAGGAATGCACTCTAGAAACTGAAGAATTATGTCTGTACACACCTGGACAAAAATGTTCATCAAATGTTACTCATAATAGCCCCTAAGGGGAAACAACCCAAATGTCCATCAGTGGAAGAAGGGGTAAATAGCACATGGCAGATCTACAAAATGGGGAGGAATGGAGCACTGATTCATGACAACATATGTGAACCTTGAAAACATGATCTCAGCCAATGGAGTAAGTCCCAAAAGATCACATGACTAATGCTCCCTATAATAGGAAACATTCAGAATGTACATATATACACAGAAAGAAAGTAGGTGAATAGCTGCTGGGGAAATACACATCCACTCATAACGGATCCAGAGTTTCTTTAAGGGGTGATGAGAATGTTCTAGAGTTACCGAGTGGTGATGGGTTCACAGCTGGGGGAATAAGTATCACACACAGAACTGTACAGCATAGACCCTGGTATGTGAATTAAAGCTTAATAATAGAGGTTAATGGTGAAAAATAAAGAGAAATAAAGAGAGAGACAACCTCAAGAAAAATTGGACTTTTATTAAGTTTTAGCATTACTCTGAAATGCATTTGTGTTTTCATCTCTGCTGAAACAAGAATATAGGCACACACACACACACACACACACACACACACACATTTTTCCCCATTGGAAATGTGCTACTCGGGTAGGGAATGTCCCTGACACTCACACTCTCTCCTGCTCAAGAGAAAAAGATAACTACTGTTTGTAATTTAAAGTGTCTACTTATGAGATGGCTTTTCTACAACATCATAGAAATTGTAATGTCACACAATTCCCTTGGATGCCATCCTGAGTGCAGTCACTTCTCAATGGAAACTGAGCTTTCTCCTCTCCTAACTGATTAGGGGACTTGGGGAACTCCTTCACAGCACCTCTAGTGTTCCCTTCCTCCTTAGGGCCTCAATCAGACTTGCTGCTCCAGGTTTTTTAGATTTCAGTTTCATTATTTAAAATGACAGCAATGGCCTTCTCTTGAAGCAAGATCAAAACAGATCTTCTTCAGGTATAAAAATGACAACACATTGTGGATCTATGCTTTAGATCTGAAGTCAGTACATAGAGTGACTTTGAGAGATGGAACACTTCCTGGAATCCATTTCCTTCAGGGCAATTGGAACCTGAAAACATACAGGAGGTTTCTAATTTGTAAGTTAAGATAATATGATGGTTAATTTGATGTGTCCACTTGATGGGCTCTCAGGTTTCCAGATATTTGGTTAAGCATCACTCTGGGTGTGTCTGTGAGGACCTTTCTGGATGTGATTAATACTTTGGCAGTAAGCCAGGTACTGTGGTGCCAGCCAGTAATCCCAGTGGCTTGGGAAGCTGAAGGAGGAGGATTGTGATTTCAAAGCCAGCCTAGGCATTTTAAGGAGACCCTAAGCAACTCAGCAAGACTGTCTCTAAATAAAACATTCAAAAGCACTGGGGATGTTGCTCACTGGTTAAGGGCACCTGGATTCAATCCCCAGTATCAAAATTAAGAAGCATAGAAGTAAATACATACATAAATATGTAAGATTGTTGCAGTAGCCCCAGAAAACCTCATTGGCCTCCCCAGTTTGGGTGAACCTCATCCAAATCCATTGGAGATTGGAATAAAACAAGAACTGCTCTGCCAACTGTCTGGGAGGAAGGACATCAGTCTTCCCCTGCCTCTGAACTTGAACTGGAACTTGTTCCATCAGCTCTCCTGGCTCTCAGGCTTTCCCATTTCCACTGGAATGTTACTACCGACACTCCTGGGTCTCCAGCTGACAGATGGTAGGTCCTGGACTCCTCAGCATCTTTCACAGGGCATAGAGGTTATGTTACAAGGAATTTTACAATTCCTTGTAAAAGTACCTCTGTTTTTATCAAAAAGCTTCTAAGTTTCTTACTTCTGTTATTATTGGTACAGGTTTTGAACACATGGTTGCAATACCTCTAAACCATATCCCAGCTCTATATAAATAACATATTTTACTTACAGACAGGATCTAGCTGAGTTTCATAGGAGGGCCTTGCTAAGTTGCAGAGGCTGGCTTTGAACTTGGGATCCTCCTGCCTCAGCCTCCTGAGTAGCTGGCATTACAGGTATAAACCACCACACCGAGCCTATAATCTCCTGCTTATTCTCTTTCTCTAGAAACTACTGATTACATACAATACCCACCTTCCTTCCTTCCTTCCTTTCTTCCTTCCTTCCTTCCTTCCTTCCTTCCTTCCTTCCTTCCTTCCTTAGCAGGATCAAATCTACGACCTTTTCCATGCTAAACAAATACTCTACCACTGACCTGTACCCCCAGACCTTCTTTTATTGCATTTTGAGTCATGGTCTTCCATGTTACCCAGGCTGACCTTGAACTTGAGATAGTCCTGCTTCAGTCACAAAAGTAGTTGGGTTTACAGGATGCACCTCTGCACCTGGCTTTCTTTCTGAAATTACGATGCAGTTTGGAAGTATAAAAAGAGAAATCCTGAACCAGTCTTTCATGCACAGGAAGCTCTACGATGCTCCTGGGGATTCTTGCCAAAGTGAAGCATCTTACCTCCATTATGGTAACCTGACAGAAAACTCCAGCTGTGGGACATTTGACATAATTCCTGATCATTGTCAGGTCATGTGAGGTAAGGGAAGACTGAGGTACTGTCACAGATGGCAGGAGATTCATGGGAAAGTACATTTAAGTGCCACTCATGTTTCCAATGAGATCAGAGTAGCACAAGGATATTAGTGGAAGAACTGGGGAAATCCCAGTGCTTCCTTGTGTTAGCTAATGGTATTGCACCAAAGTTCACTTTGGGTTCTGCTCATTGTGCTAGGTGTGTAAGATCTCAACCTACGAGCAGTGGGCTAATGGATATATTGATGCTCCTCAGTATGCTTGCAACTTCTCTGGAAGTGCAAACTGAGAGCAACATAAAAAGGAAAAAGAAAAATACATTAAAGTAGGAAAAATGATAAAACAAGCAACCAAGGATTACATCTCAGTTTGTCAGGCCTCAATATTTCGCCATATTTGATGCATTCCTTTTTAACAAGTATATAGAATCCTTGATCTCCTGATCCCACATCCCTCTGAGTACTGCTCTCATCTTCATGTTTATTTTGTGCATTTTTAAAAACTATTTCATATTAATATGTTGCTTTACTTTGGGAATCAAATATACAGAGATAAGAATATACTCAATATCTCTTAATTGTACACATTAAAGGGGCTAAAGTGGTAAAATTCATATATGTTTTAACAATAAAAATGCAGGGAAAATAACAATGTCAGTGGAGTTCCTGCAATCCATTTCATGAGAACTTTCACATTCAATCCTCTCAGGCGGATTGTTCTGTCTTACTTCCCTTCCTGTACCTGCTACAGAGTTCTCTCACCCACAGACCTTCAGGACCTGTGTTTTAGTGGCTTTACCTCTTTAATAAGGAGCCCCTTGAACCCAAAGATCCAGACATCTATTTTTGATATGTGAAGAGAGTGAGATTTCTAGGTGCTCAACATCTGTGGAATTGAGAAGGAGATGAGGAGGTTGAAGTTGAGGATGAGAAGACCTTTAAGCATAAACACAGGCTTCTCACCTGAACAAGGAAGGTCTCACAGGGTGGTAGTAAAAGCTGGGGGAGAAGGTCCTTTGATGGAACCTTTGGATGGGTGAGGAAGATGTTGGTGGCCATGGGAGGAGAATTGGCAACAAAGGATGAGTCCAGCCATCCTCAAAGCAGATGATCTGTAGGGACAATTTTAATGAAACTTGTCAAGGCAATTCAGAGAGCACAGTGCAGGGGGCTGAGAGTGGACTTGGTTAAACGAAGACCTGCTGAAAACCTCAAGTTTTGGCAAAATGACTTCAATGTGGGAAATAGCTGAATGACTGTTGACTCCAAGGATCTTCCCTAGATATCCCTTGAATGAACAGTTCTAGGAAGATCCTCAGGAACAGGACCACCACCAGGAGCCACAGGATTCACCAAGTGCTTGCTTTGTCTCATTTATTCAGGAACCACTCTGTGAGATCTGCAGAACCCTCTCTTCAACTTATGAAGGAACCCAGGCTTAGGGGCATTAAATAGCATTCACAAACCTCATTTTCCTCTTGTGTGGTCCACCTATGTCAGCAAACTGACTAGAACCAACCAACATGTCAGGAACTTTGAAAATACCATGCTAGAACCAGTCTAGTTCCCCAGGATCATCAGAACTGCTCTATGAATGGCTGAACATTTTTGATTGAAATGAACTTCCCAGGGATACACTGTTCACTGCCACTTGTTCAAGAACCAAAAGTTAAACCAGAACCATCCAGAAATGTAGTATTCACAGGTGTCCCACTGCCTTCTGACACTGTAGAGAGGAGTTAATGATAAAATGGTTTAAAATGCATAAAATGGTTTATAAAATAGGGAGAAATGCAGTAAGAAGTGGTGTGAGAATGGAGAAATATGCCTTCTGTTTAGCAGGCATAAAGCTCCCTAAAATGACCTGAGAATCAATTTCAGGCTTCTAGTCAATATAGATACTTTCAACCTGGGCCCAGATGTTGTGGTGGAAGAGGAGGAAGACATGGATAACAAGAACATATTTTGTGCATCGAACAAATTTAAAACCATAGTAAATGTACAGTATGGATGATACTAATGATTACAATTCTGGGTTTATACGGTTTTCTAAATAGCAGGATCCTTGAGGTGGTATTCTATTGCCTCCAAACAAGTCTTCTCTGTAGTGCCAGCCAAATGGAGCCCCCTTTGGCACTCCCAGGGCAATTTCTCCCTGGCAGGAAGGATACTACTCACTTCCTGAACCAATGGATGATGTGTCAGAAATTCTTGCAACACGTGGTTTCTTCAAACAAGGGTCCATACCCCTCCATTGAGACCACTGAGGGCAATGAGGAACTTTTTGCAGTTCTACTCTCCTCACTTTCCATCTGCCAGGACAAAGAGGATGAGTGAGAGACACAGAGTGTCAGCAGCAAATGAGACAATATTTACCTGTTTATGGATATCTAATTTAATTTCTGCCAAAATTAGCCAACTGTCAATGCAAAGTTTCAGTACTCTTTAATCATTACAAACACACTAGCCTATAGTATCATTAGCCCTTCTCTTTGCTCCTCCCCTCTCCTGTCTCCCTCCATCTCCTTGACATTTTCCCCATCCTCCTCCTGGGTTCCTTTCCTTGATGTGGTCCTTCTCCCATTGGTCATTTTCTTAGACCCTGGAGTCCACCTCTGCTTCCAAGCAGGTACAATGACTCCATGCTTTCCACTCTGGCACACCCACCACACTTACCCTAGCTCTGCAGTGAGGTTGCTCTGTGCTCACCTCAACAATCTCATCTTCCTCAGGCCTGGGAGGCTTTTCTAGGATCTGCTGGATATCTCCATTCTCTGGTGGTTTACACATGGTCAAGTCCTGACAAGTTCCTTATGACTGACCTGATGCAGAAGGTGAGAGAGATTTCAGGATGACTGGTGATCCTCCTCCTCAGGAGGATCCATGAGCACAGGGTCATCATCTTTGTCATCTCTCTGATTGTCGAAAAAGGCCTTCCTATTGGTCAGTGGATCATCCAGTTCCCCAAAGATCTGGTTTATATTCTGTGGGCACTCGTTCATGCTCTGGGCCTCTTCACTCAAAGCCTGATTACCTACTGAGTTTTCACCATCACAGCCCAGTGAGTCATCCAAGTCCTCTATGATGGCTTCTAGGCCAAGGTTCTCTGGGTTCTCCTGAATTTGATTTCTTCTCTCCTTGGTTCCACTTACACTTTTGATTCCCCATGTCCCTTGGATAGGAGGGAGGGAGTGGCAGGAAGCACACTCAGAAGTCAAGTCTTCAGAGGGAATGATCTCCTCTTCACAGTCTGTGCCATCTTCATGGGGGAAATAGCCTACAGAGAGGCTCTCATGAGATTGGGATTCTGAAATGCTGTTCTCCTAGTCAGGGCTGATGATGCCGGATGATGAGTCTGCCATGGAGTCCAAGGGCTCAAATGGCCAGTCTCCCTCAACAGTGGAAATTTCTAAAGAAAACATTAGTAGGAAATATTGGGAAGAGAGTCCTGAGCTTTAGCAAATAATACCCATTCCTACTTCCATTCACAACTGTCCCCCTCAGGCAGAAGTGCCTCCTGTATGTGCACTCACCAGTCAAGGTAGAAGAGGCAGTTCTTCATCTTTAAAAGCTTCCTCTACTGTATGCTGAACCTCTGCAGGGAACATGTCCACCTGATACCTCTCATGTTTTGTCTTATTACTACAGTTGGAAGAACTGCCCATCAGAACAGATAGATGTAGAAAATTTCAGGATAAAGAAAAGTGGGAAGATGAAAACAGTTACCCCTATCCCACCATCCAGAGGAAATGATAATCATCAGGAAAACAGTTTGGAGCATTTCTTTATAATCTCTTTTTCTATGTATCTACATATATGTATGAATTGAACATGTATCACATATCATATATGAGTGAATCTAAGATCAAAGAAACTGAAATGATTAGATTTTATGGCACTGCCTGCAAGAAACACAAATGTGACCCTTCTTTAGTTCTGAATCCCTTTCTCATTCACTCTATTTTTAGCACCTATTAATGGCACTTAACATACGTGATGAAGGACTCAGATGATTATGACCATTAAAAATGGTCCTGTTAATGACAGTAAACTCCCTTATTCACAAAATTTGCCTCTACTTATATAGTCCTATAGTTTGTATTATTGAATAAAGTTTAAACAATTTAGAGTTTTGATAATTGATACTAAATTACTTTCTACAAGGAATACAGCTGTTTACATGCCCTTCCTCCCATCATCTGTTGGCATCTATAACCCAGCATTTCCCTGAGGCTCCAACAAGTCACCAGGGCAGACCATACACACAAAATGGCTTTCCCTGAGGTCTCACATTCCTTCTCTCTCTCTCTTCATCTTTCGGTCTTTCACTTTCCCCCTCCATCAAACACACACACACACACACACACACACACACAAAAGAGACTCTATCTTGCCTGGCTCTTGTCTCTTGTGACTGCCTGTGGGGAAGAGATGCTGCCAAAACTGAGTAATTGACAGAATAGCTGAAGTCCTTCAGGTCCTGACTCCAGCAGCCACTAAGTGCAACTGTCAAAAGTCTGTGTTCTGAAACTGTTGGCTACGGTGGCTGCAGAGAGACAAACTTGATTCCAAAGTATGGAAGGAGAAAAATGGGATAGAAAACCAGAGACCCATCCCCTTGCTTTAGTCATTTTTGTGTCATTGTAAGCAAAGTACATGACAATAACAATTTAGAGAGGAATGTTTATTTGGACCTCACAATTTCAGAAGTCATAGGTAACTGGCTCCCTGGCTCTGGGTCCAAAGAGTGGCAACCCATCATGGGAGAAGGGCCCAGAGGAGGAGACGTGTCAACAGATGGGGGTCAGGATACAGAGGAATGAAGGGGCTACAGGAAGAACACATCCAGGGCCAAACCCCAGTTTCCACAGCTGCCAATCATGTCCCACCTTTCTACAATTACTACCCAGTCACTTCACTCAAACTCAGATGGATTCATAAGTTTTGAGCTCTCACAATCTACTCCTTTGACCTCTGAATATTCTTCCATTAACACAAGCTCCTGCTGGACACCTCACAACCCAACCATAAGATCCTGCTCTTGTCCCCTCAATAGCTCATATCCCTCTCCCAGAGAAAGTTGCATTCCATCGATCTCCAAGTGTCTCAAAGTCTCAACAGCTCTCGCACTGCCCAAAATCCAGTCCAAGTCCAAGTCTCCTCTGAGACTCAAGATACACTCGTGCTTGTGATGCCCTGTAAAATCAAACTCAAGTTTCATATATTCAATATACAGTTGCACACAATAATCATTCCCATTTCAAAAAGAAGGACTAGGGCACAGAAGAAGGACTGGGGCTAAAATAAGACCAAGTCCCAACTGGGCAAAGTGGACCTCTGATTCATCGGGACCAGGACAAATGACTGTGAGGTGTTGTTGCCTCCAGGCTAGGTTGCAATGCTCATGGGCTTTCTTTTAGCCTGGTAGTCTCTGCAGCCCCCAGCTTGATTCAACTGACAGTCCATGTTAGTGGCATCTCTTAATTCCATAAGTCTCTGACTCAACATGAGCTTGGCCTTTGAAAATATACCACTGGTATCTTGGGAGCAGCCCAAAGGGATTTTATCCCCAGATTTGCCTGACCTGAAGGATGTCCTTTGAAATCTGTTGGAAGCCTCAATAATCTCTTATATGTTTGTCAAAAAAGAGACATGAGTTTAATCACACCTGAAAGCATACACACATGCTCATACACACAAGCTCACACCTTAAAAAATATTAGAATAAAGCCATGAAATTGCTATCTGACTTAAAAGAACCACAGATCATTGGAATTTTCAGTTTCATAAGGTCTTTCCCAAATATTTGATTCTATCTCCAGTCAATAATGTAGTATATGATGTGTGCTATGACTCCCATCCATCTCTCTCTCAGGACAGGAACTTAATGTTCATTTCTGTTCAATAAGAAATGTTGATTGTCATGTTTCAGAGTTTTGATGATGTGGTGCAACACATAAACATAGGTGGGTTGAGGAGAAGCACCTACAGTCCAGGAGATAAATCCTGGCAAGTGACCACAGGCTTCTCCAGATGCCATGAGTGACCTCGAACACCTTAGTATATGCAGGGTCTTGTACTCATTTCAACAGACCCACTTTTCATGATAGATTTTTTTCATTCTCAAAGAAACCTCTGAGCTAACACTGTTTGCCCCTTTTTGCAGAAGAATGTATACCAGTGCAGTCAGAAAACTGGCTCACATTCCCACATCATAACCCAGGGCCCCTGGATTCCAGCAATCTGGCTTCAGAGCTCCAACTCCTTAATCTCCATATGCCCTTGGCTGGGTAACATAGCACCCACTATCTCCTGGAAGACTGAAGGGAGAGCCAATCCAGGCCTCAATCAACCCAATATCCTGGTTCCTTGGAAGAAACCCCCTTGTGGGGAATTTCACACTCCATGGGAAAAGCAAGATTATTTAGAGGTCCATGGGGCTGGCCCTGAACAATGGGGTCTACATTTAGAGCTGGGGTAAACGAAGGGTTAAATAAGTATGAACCTTCCTCTGTGGTACAATGAGATCTGAAATCCTCTGCTTTGGTTTTTTGTGAAACTTTTGAACTGTCCTTCCAGATCACTGGGGGCTTGAAGGCAATTCATCAGTGTCCTTCCTTCAGTGCACAAGGAGT
>JAJEJO010013657.1:0-26024 GCA_020662805.1 Glaucomys volans | reverse complement strand
AAAAAATGTTTTGCATGGTGGCACATGACTATAATCCCAGTAACTTGTGAGACAGAAACAGAAGGATCACAAGTTTGAGGCCAGCCTGGGCAACTTAGTGATAACCTGTCTCAAAATAAGTATAAAAGGGCTGGGGATATAGCTCAGTGATAGAACACCCCTGGGTTCAATCCTCAGAATGAATGAATGAATGAATGAATGAATATTTGCATTTATATAATGAGATACCTTGGGAATGGAACAAGTATAAACATAAAACTCTTTTTGCATTCATGCACACCTTATCCACATAGCCGGAAGGTAATTTTATGAAATTATTTTTAATGTGCCTGCATTTTGACTGTGACCCAACACATGAGGTCAGGTGGTGGAATTTTCGAATTGCCATGTCAGTCAGCACTCAAAGGCGTTCAGATGGAACATTTCAGATTTTAGATTTTTGGATTAGGGATGTTCAGCCTGTGAGGTGTTATTGTTTCACACACAACTTGACACACAGATAAAATGACACCTAGTTGATTAATGAATCTTGGAAAACTCCTTCTTCTATTTTCCAGAGGCCGTTTCTCTATAGTGAAAAAATGCATTCACAAAGCCACCCGCAAAGATGTTGCTGTGAAATTCGTGAGCAAAAAAATGAAGAAAAAGGAACAGGCTGCCCATGAGGCTGCCCTGCTTCAGCATCTGCAGCACCCCCAGTACATCACTCTCCACGACACCTACGAGTCCCCCACATCCTACATCCTGATTTTGGAACTGTAAGTACAGGTCTTGTCTCTCTGGGTGATCCCCATCTGCTTGGGTTATTTATTACGCACAATTAATGGAAAAGACAGTCATATTTTACGCAGTGTTTTATGGTATATGGCATAACTCATCCCATTTTATACGAATGTTATTCACATTCTGTAGATTAGAAAATCAAGGATAAGAAAAAGTCTTAAAACTAGCTCTTTAAAAGTAGGAAGTGGAGGCCGGGTGTGGTGGTGCACGCCTGTAATCCAAGCTACTTGGGAGGCTGAGTCAGGAGGATCGAGAATTCGAAGCCAGCCTCAGCAACTTAGCGAGACCCTAGGCAACTCAGTGAGACCCTGTCTCTAAATAAAATACAAAATAGGGCTGGGGATGTGGCTCAGTGGCCGAGTGTCCCTGAGTTCAATCCCTGGTTCCAAAAAAAAAAGTAGGAAGTGGAGAAACTGGGACTTTGAACCCATACATGTCTTACTCCGGTTTTCTTTTTTTCTGTTTTTAGTTTTATTTTCCATATCTTTTATTGGTGCTTTATAATTATACATAATAGTGGGATTCATATTCATATTCATCCATGCACACAACATAACAATATAATTTCATCAATATCATTCCCCAGTATTTCCCATTTCCTTCTCCTTCTCACTCTCCTGTTACTCTAATGATCTCCCTTTGATTTTCTTGAGCCCCTCCCCAACACATACACCTTTCTTTTCCTCTCTAGCCTCCATATATGAGAGAAAGATATAACCCTTGACTTTCTGAGTTTGGCTTACTTTTTCTTAACATAATGTTCTCATGTCCATCCATTTTCCTGCAAATGACTTAATTTCATTTTTCATCATGGCTGAGTAAACCTTGATTTTGTATAGATACCACATTTTCTTTGGTTCCATCATTTGCCTATTGTGACTTGTGCTGCTATAAACATGGATGTGTATGTATTGCTATAGTATGATGACTTTAATTCTTTAGGATTAATACGAAGGAGTGGTGTAGGTGGATCATATGGTGGTTCCATTCCTAGTCTTTTCAGGAAACTTTATACTGATTTCCATAGTGGTTATACTAATTTACAATCCCACTAAAAGTGTACAAGTGTTCCTTTTTCCTCACATCCTCTTCAGCACTTATTGTTTGTATTCTTGATGGCTGCCTTTCTAACTGGAGTGAGTTGAACCTTCAGTGTAGTTTTGATTTGCATTTCCCTAATTGCTAACAATGTTGAATATTTTTCACATATTTGTTGACTGTTTGTACTTTTTGTTTTGAGAAGTGTCTGTTTAATTCATTTGCCCTTTCTTCTTCTTATTTTGTGGCGGTAAGTTTTTTTGAGTTCTGTACATGTTCTGGATATTTATCCTCCCATTTTGTAGTTCTCTCTTCACATTGTTTTTTCCTTTGCTGTGCAGAAGCTATTTAATTTGATATCATCCCACTTATTAATTCTTTGTATTATTTCCTGAGCTTTAGGAGTCCTGCTGAGGAAGTTGCTGCCTGCACCTATATCTTGTAGTATTGACCCTAAGTTTCTTTCTAGAAGTTGCAAAGTTCTAGTCTAATTCCTAGGTCTTTAATCCATTTTGAGTTGAATTTTATGCAGGGTGAGAAATAGGGACTTTGTCTCATTCTTCTTCATATGGATAACCAGTTTTCTCAGCACCATTTGTTAAAAAGGCTGTCTTTCCTCCATGTGTCAAGGATCAGATGAGTTTTATTTTATTTTTGATTGATACATAATAGTACATATTTATGGGGTACAATATAATATCCAATACATGTATTACTTGTGTAAGATCAGGGGGTAATTACCGTATTCATCACCTTAAACATTCATCATTTCTTTGTAATAAGAACATTCAAAATTCTTTCTAGCTATCATCACCCTACTGTGCAAAAAGGACACCAGAACTTATTTCTCTAACTGCAACCTGGTATACATTTCTCACTCCAATTTTCATTTTCCTTCTATTATGGGCTTTCGGGGTGAGCAGGAATTTAAGAAGAGCTTACTGACAGGGGGCCATCGACAGGAGTGAAACTGAAATGAAAGAGAGGAATTTGTACATTATTCAATTGCCATGGCGTCCCCAATCTTCTACCTAAGGAATTCCTTTTAGGATGGAACTTGACTGTTAAAAGATTTCATTCATTCTAGATTTTCTAGAGAATAAAGGTGAAAAGGTATATAGTTCTTGCCCACAAGGAATTTTAGGTCTAATGATTAAGACCAAGAGAACCATGCATTATAGAAGGTTGTCATGAGGATATAGAAAGGTATGTGGTTGGACTTGAGGTTCAGGAAAGATTTGTGGGGAGGCAGTGCCTGGGCTAAACTGTGTGCTGAACTGTGCTGTGACTGAGAGTCTTCCCTTTGCTGTCAGAATTGCTGATAGAACTCTTCTCCACAAGGCACAACCAGATTCTGAGATTCTGATTCCCTAATCCAGGTGGGAATATGGGCATCTCCATTCCTCTATAGCTCTAGGGTTAAACTCAGTGGCTGAGACTTCTGGGCTTGAAATAGTTCTACTGTAAATTTCTCCCTTAACAGCTCCCAGAAGCTCAGAGGGGTACATTTAACAAGCCCATTGCTGCTCCACTCTATTCTTCCCATTATTTTTCTTTTTTGCATATTGAGAATTCATGTATTTAATAACATAACAGAGTAATGCTGCTAATATATAATTGAAGATTATATAAATTTATTTTTGTATGTATTGATTACTGAACAAATGTTCCTTATTAGTTCTAGCCCAAGGGTTGATACAGAAATTTAGAATCCTCCCCTGTACTGGTTCTATTCTTCTCAATACCTGACTTCCAGTTTATGATACATATGTATATCAAGCCAGTGAAAAAGGAAAAAATAAGAGGAGAGGCTCAAACTTTACATTTACCTTGAATAAGAGTTGATAAACTTCAATCCAAAAACTAATCATAGGTTAATACCTAAACAAAAAGAGGGGTGAGTACCTACTTTCTAGCCACAACTCTGTACTGTGGATATTCTTTCCATTCTTTCCCCACCCCCAATAGGATCAAAGGAAGGCAAATGAGCCCTTCATCCGCATTATGCTCCTGTCGAGGAAATAGAAGAGACCAGAGGAAGGGAATAAACTAGAGGAGAGCATGGAAACTTGGCCAGAGAGGTTTCAGTTGTGGTTGAAAGCAATTTCTGACCTTGACCCAAGCTATTCTGCCTGGCCATTTCCTGGGGATGTGACTCTAACAGCCCAGGCGCATTAAAAATTTCAGTTACTTTTTATGATAAAATGGCACAGAGTACCTGAAAATAGCTACAAGTGCTACCAATCATGCTTAAATGCCCCATTGTCTCACTTGATCCTTGCACAATCCTCATAATGAAATAGGTTTTATTATCTTCTGTGGTAACTGTTATTCCTCCTCTAAGATGGTGTTCTTCCAGGAAGCCAAACACCCAGGGAGTTTAAATGATACCAGGGGGCAGGGGGCAGATCCAGGATTCAGATGCAGGCAAGACAGGCTGCACTACCATGTTCTCAGTCACAGTCTTTAAAGTTACAAAATCACTGAAAGGCAAAGGATTCAAAAAGGGATCAAGAATGCCAAGAACAAGCTTTGCCAATTTTCCATTTTCCGAAACTAAGAAACTGACAAATAAAAGTGGTTTGTAAAACATACATGGGACTACTGTAGGCATTGGACTCCAATTAATCAGAATATTGTTGATGTCTTTCTTGGCTAAGGCTTCCCTTATTTTGCAATCTAACTTCTAAAAGGGGTGTCCAACCTCTTTCCCCATGTGAACAATCTTAACAGTCAAAGAAACGGTATTTCTTAAACAATGGTTGTTATTATTTCCTCTCTAAAGCTCATCACATTTGTAACTACATTTAGTTCTGAACATTACACTTACTTTGGACTCTAATATATGCATGTGTTGCAATATTGATCTTCATTTACAATAAAAAAGACCTTAGAGGCTTTGAGCTTTGTACATGTTATTTTTCTGTTTCTTCACAAACATTTCCTTTGCCTTTTCCTTCTCACTTTCAGGATGGATGATGGCCGGCTCTTAGACTACCTTATGAATCATGATGAGCTGATGGAAGAAAAAGTAGCTTTCTACATCCGAGACATTATGGAGGCTCTGCAGTACCTTCACAACTGCAGGGTTGCACATTTGGACATAAAGGTAATAAGAAATACCAACGCTGGCAGTGAAACAGCTGAGTGCAACTTCCCAGTCATTACCCTTGAGGAATGCAAATTTGAATTCATTTCATTTACTTAGATTAGAATCATGTGGCTATTAAATAGAAACTAGGTTTTCACGCAACTTAGTGCATTATTCATGAATGAATGAGAACACACCACAGGCACAATGACATCTGGGATGAGAAAAGATAGGAAGCCTCAACTTCCCAGTATAGGTTTACAGATGGAAGCCCACAATGTCCCCTTCTCTTTCATGCTGCCCAGAAAGAAGCCTCTGGCCTGGTGCTGTGGCACAAGCCTGTAATTCCAATGGCTCAGGAGGCTAAGGCAGGAGGATCGAAAATTCAAAGCCAGCCTCAGCAACTTAGCAAGGCCCTGTCTCAAAATAAAGAATAAAAAGGGTTGGGGATATGGCTCAGTGGTTAAGTGCCCATTGGTTCAATCCCTGGTACTAAATAAATAAATAAATAAGCCCCTATTCTTCAAAAGAGTAATTTCTTCTTTTCTTGATTCAAATGCTGAAGCAAAGAGGGTGGTTAGGAAGATATGATATTTGGGGTTGGGCTGTAGTTCAGACTGAGGCAGGATGATCCCAGGTTCAAAGCCAACCTCAGCAACTTAGCAAGACCCTAAGCAACTTGAGACCCCGTCTTAAAATAAAAAATAAAAATTGGACTGGGGATGTGTCTCAGTGGTTAAGCACCCCCTGGGTTCAGTTTTCTGTACCAAAACAAGCAAACAAAACAGAGAACTCAACTTGCCTTCTCCTCTCCCTACCTTCCTGGATCCCTGCAGCCTGAAAACCTGCTCATTGACCTACGAATTCCAGTGCCTCGGGTGAAGCTCATTGACTTGGAAGATGCTGTCCAGATCTCAGGCCACTTCCACATCCACCACCTGCTGGGCAACCCTGAGTTTGCTGCCCCAGAAGTGATCCAAGGCATCCCGGTTTCCCTGGGCACAGACATTTGGAGCATTGGGGTTCTGACATATGTCATGCTGAGTGGGGTCTCCCCCTTCTTAGATGAGAGCAAAGAGGAGACATGTATCAATGTTTGCAGGGTGGATTTCAGCTTCCCCCATGAATACTTCTGTGGCGTGAGCAATGCTGCCAGAGATTTCATCAACGTAATCCTCCAGGAAGACTTTCGGAGGCGACCCACGGCAGCCACTTGCCTGCAGCATCCCTGGCTGCAGCCCCACAATGGCAGCTACTCCAAGATCCCCCTGGACACCTCCCGCCTGGCGTGCTTCATAGAACGCCGCAAGCACCAGAACGATGTGCGTCCTATTCCCAATGTCAAGAGCTACATTGTCAACCGGATGAACCAAGGGACATAGCCGTCTCCCAGCCCCAGAGGTTTCACATAGAAGTGCAGTGTGAACCAAAGCAGGACTGAATGTGTCTGTAAATAATTCTGTTCGTGAATTCACCCCATGCAGTTCTCTGAATTGAGAGATGTCCTCTTAAATCTCGTCAGTGGTTATTCAGGGTCTGAGCAGCAGTAAAATTCACCCTAAATCCAGGGACTTTCCAAAAGGTCATCCTGAAAAAAATAAAGATGCAAAGAGTTGCAGAAAGCATTAAAAGAAAGGGCAAGGGGAACAAAACTATTTGCAGCTATAAATTATAATCGTACATTCCCAAACCAGTGGTTAAGTGGGCAAACCTTAAGCTCAGAATTCCAGTGTTATAGGTGTCTGACTTGGCTGAAAATCTACACAAAAAATTCTATTAACAGAAATGTCATATATGTCAACTATTCTGGTTTAGATGACTTAGATATAGTTTCTTAATAGGATACATATACACATACAGTATAATAGATCACATTCAGGTTTCAGAGTTTTATAATATAGTTATATATGAAATCAATCATAAGTAACTTTAAGTGCTCCAGTTGAGACAGTAATTTATTGAACAAAGCATTACATTGTTTTGACTAAGCACAATTAGATGACAAGTTTTTTAGAGCATTTTATAAATCTTGTATAGAAATCTTTTACCAGAACCTGTGCATTAAGAGAAAGCAATGTTATCCTTTGCAATCTGTGAATGAGAAGATTTTTTTCTCTCAGTCATAGGTTATCTGATTAAGATAGGTTCTGTATATGAAATGCTACCCCTGAATTTACTGGTGGCTCAGAGTTCACCTGGCAGGAAAGCCTGCCAGGAAACAAGCCCAAATCCAGTAAGAGTTGTGGGGTTATTTTTATGTCTACATCTGGCTTGAAATAGATAAACAAATACCACAGGTTCATCCAAAGGGCAAATAGAAACCTTTCCTACAGTTCCAATGAACAAGGTACCAATACTTTCTGATTTCTTCTATAGCTGTAGAATACAGTCTTCAGAAAGTTGGCTAGTTTTATTTCTAACTCCTTTGGAAGCTAAGGGGTGCTTACCAAAAGGAGGCAGCCATACAAGCCTTTTAAAGGCCTGGTCCTAAGTCCTTTATGAAGCCATGGAGCAAAACGTGATGCATCACCTGAACAGAGCATTGAGTTTTACCTGAGATTGCAATACCTATCACCACCTAGCCACCAATATTTCTCTGGACTAAAAGGACTAATTGTATTTTGAGGCCAATGCTGCTTTCTGGTGTATATTCTCCATACAAGAATACTAACTGCCCTTTTCCCTCTGATGGGAAAGCAAACCTGGGCGTTTCATGGTTTTTGCTTTTTTTGTGGGCGGGGGGGAGGCAGAGTTTTTGTTTCTTGTGTTTGTACATGATCCACTCTTTGTTTTCTGGAATGTGTTTTGAAAATTTCTTTTATGCAAATAACATTCTAAAAAATGTAATTCAAGTGTTTGTTCAAATCAGGTTTAAATGGCATTGCTTCTCTCCTATTAATGGGATTGAGAAAATTAAAATCATGCCACACCGAAGGGCAAGCAGAGTGTCGATGAAGGATCAATCCAGCTACAAACCTAATTAGATGAGAAGGAAAAGGTGGAAACTAAGTCTGAACTTTAATCTATAAACACACTTACTCCCAAGTGGAAATGTAGAATTAAAAGTACTCATTGTTCTTTTCCATTCGTTTCAAAGTCAGCTTACTCATCCACCCTCCACCTCATACCATCCAAGATGATAGACTTAAAAACTAGTAGAAAGTACAAGCAATAAGGCTAGATAGCACTTAATATTTTGGGGATTAACCAAATATATAGAAACAGACTCTGTCTTGTTTCCTAGTTTTCAAATGGCCCTGGGTCACCAAGCCTCACCAAGCCTCACCCTTGAGAGCTCTCCAACCCTTCCCAGACTTCACTGAAGCAAACATAGCCTATATGATACAATATTTTAAAGTTTAAAATATGTTTACTAAAAGTCATTTTAGTAAATATGTCTTCATTATGGGATGTAGCATTAAAGAGGGAACCCTGGATAGGGATTATCATGGGATAGATTGCAGGCTCTGAGTGTTTCAAATATCCATAAAATGTGACGTGGTCAGTTCTTTCCACTGTGGGTGACCTGAATAAACAGCTTCCTCCTGAGAGTCATTTAGTTGTTAGGACAAGCTGAATTTCTGCTGGAGAAGGGAAGGGTCTAGGACTCAGGTGCTCAGACTGCTACAGGAGGGTAATTAATATTGAAATTCTGTGGCAGGGCAGGGTGGGTGGTCAACAGAATGTTAGAGCCAAAGGTGTCATATTCACTTTTACATCAGAGCTGGGATAATCCAGAAGTGGGCTGCATGGAATCTGCCCTCAAGAACACATACTGGGAAAGGCAGGAAAGGAGGGACATAGAAATGAAAAGTAGAGTGACTTTGTTAACTGGAGCCAAAGTACAATCATTAGAATAGAATGAACTTAACAGAGGCCCTAAGAGAAAGGGAGCATATTTTATATAGTTTGATAACTGAAGAAAACTGATAGGGAGGCTCCCTATCTGCAAAGCTCCTGGTCCCTCCCAGCAGAGGTAAGATAATGGTCTCTATAGCAACCTGAAAATAAGACAACCCAGAAGATAAGGCTGGGAAATATAGTTTAAGTTGCTCTGTGGGCAACCGTGACAGGGGAGGAAGGATCAGGGCAGGGACCACTCTCTTGTACCTGTTTTGGCAGAGATTTGTCACTTGGTAGCAGAGGAGAGAGAAGAAAAAATAGTCCACTTCTACTATAATCATGGTAGTGCTGAGGAGGAGTGAACATCCAGATGAAAAATGAGATAAACAAATGTTGGTGAAAGTCACAGATGTCTTGCTCGGCTTACACTCATGCATGGGGTTTCAAGCTTTTTTGTTTTATGTTGTAGGGGTGGGATGAAGAAGGAAGGAAAAGATCAGGGACAACCCATGGTCACTCATAAGAAATATAATAATTTCCTATGTCTTTTACATTTGTTTCAAATTAAATAGATTTTTATCCACTTACAGCTGAATGTGGTAAAATTTTTAAGAAAAAAAATTGTAATGTTAGAGGTATCCTTCAGGTCTCTCCCAGCCATAAACAATCCAAGGGGGAGTGAAGGAGGCAGAGGAGAAATCTGGCTTCGCTGCTTTGTGGTCCACAAAGCTTTTATAAATAGTAGTGCCTTTCAGAGGGGGAGGATGGGAGATGAAGAAGTTCATTGCAGTTAGATTTACTGATATTGCAGTATTTTTTCTTTATTTTAAAGTATGAAAACACCTGAATATAGGATGAGACCAGGAATTCTTGAGTTTCAACCTCAGCCATTCCAGATTCATCCTTTCTTACAGAAAGCCTTTGTTTTTTTCTGCCGCAAATGTACCCATTGGTAAAATGGGAGTTAGGGGGGAAGGAGAGAGAACATTAATCTCTTATGAATGTTGAGAAAATAAATATAGTTGGGACGTCTATAAAATACTTTGATTTTTTTAAAGTGCTACACACTGCCAGTGCTAAGAGTTTTATTGATAGTAACTTTGAACATTCCAGGTTTTCAATATTCATGTCTTTGGATACCATTTACAAACTTGTGAGTTAAATCCTATAAATTGCTTTTAAATGGAAGTACGAGGTGCTCTTTGTCTAAATGTGATTTGGTCTTACCTTATAGTTTTGATCATTAAAGAGCCTGTCTACAGAAAAGGGTTAGGAGAGCTGATGAAGTCTTATGTCCATGAACAGTTTTCTCCAGTATTTCTTATGGCAGACGTGAAGAGTAAGATGCCCTCTAAAGTTGGTGTTCCCTTCTCTTCTCAAATTTTATGCTCTGGAAGAATGGACAGAAAGGAACCTAATCAGTCACTCTCCTCACTGGGAGGGCAGAAGTGAGAATAGAATATCTCCCTAAAACACAATTCATTTCTTGAGAGTCTCAAAAAAATACATAAGAAAAGGCAAGTTAAATACACAGGTGTAGAAATGAATTGGACTGTGGGTTCTTGGAGGGAATGCTTTGGATCTATTTTTTTAGATCGTCAGGTTTCTTCAGGAGTAGCATATTTGTTGTTCCCAAGCCTCCATGATTTAGTTACTGTGAGTTAGTCATTACTTTCTTCTTCTTTATGTGGAAGAGCATGGAAATTCACTTTCGTGAGAATATGAGGGAGCAAATATGATATAAAGGAAATGGTGGTTATTTCTGTGCATTAACTAAAAATTTCTCCCATGCTTTTGATAGAGGAGGAAACACTTTGAACATAAAGGGTCTCTTAGTAGGGCAAAAGCGCAAACTCACCACGTCCTTATTCTGGGTAGCCCATGAATTTTACTGGATGAGTTTTGAGGAATGTAGACCTTATTCCTTTCTCTCCTGGGTAGCACTCCTGTGGAGTCTGGGTTTGGCAATCACGTCTTATGAACTTTCAATGAATTTATTTGTAAAACTGCATCATATTTCTTTGCTATTTAAAATGTAGGGATCTTTGGGGAAAGAATGACTAGACCCAGGATAGGCTGAGAAAGACAGAACTAACATGTGGTCCATCAGGAAAAGGGAAGCTACTTGGTTAATATTATTTTCTAAAAACAAGAAGTCTCACAAATGTTTCATTAATTCTAGAGGGGTAAAAAGGGCTGAGATTTGTCGATAGCACTAGATGTTTTTCATTTGAAATATTATTCACATGGAAAATCTATACAGATATAGTAGAATATAGAAAAATTACAGGGCCATATTTTTAATGAAAGGCATTTCTTCCTCATTTTCATTATACATAGAGGTTAAAGGAGAGGAAAAAATCAAACACTCTAAGATAACGTTTCATCTTTAAGGGATGTTTCTAGGAAATCTGAAATTAATATTCACAGGGTATTATGTTTTCCCATCAGCCTGTTTAAGAAATTCTAAAATGTTGTTGGATTTATTTAATTAGTATTAAAATGATCAAAACAACAGTTTAGTCAGCTAACATTTCAGATAGTGAGGTTGGCTGAGAACAGGAGGTGTGTTGGAAAAGTGCAAATAGCAATTCTTGAAATGTCAACTCCTGGGGTTTAGTTTAACCAAGGGAATTTGCTAGCCAGGGGATAGTCAGCAATAGGAGTTCCATCAATACCTGACTTCCATCAAGAACTGAAACCACTTTTTGGATTATTATGGAGACTGTTACCATGACCTCAAAGACTGTGGCTATGAATTTGAAATGAACAAAATATACATCTTCTCTTACTAACTTAAGCCATATATCTATTATCTCTGTTTTTGATTTTTTTTTTTTTACCCTGGTGCTTTTACTTCTGTTTCAGCCAAACTTCAGCCTACTCTATGGGGAAGGTGAGTAAAATAAAACTCGTGGTAGGACAAATATGAAGACTCTTAATCATACTCTTGAGAATGAGATCCTATTCAGAGAACAGTGATTAAAATGCAAACTGTTGGAAAATATAGATATATGTACATCTGTACATGTATATAGTGTATAATATGTATGTATATGTTATTGCTCATATGCAGAAATCTATCCATTTGCAGACAGCCCAGGCGGGTCAGTTTTTCTATTGGAAAACCATTTAGGGCCATTCAAAACCACGAGGGCTAATTCGTGGAGACAAATTCTATTCATGTGGGAATTCATCTGCTGTCTTTGAAGTCCACAAAGCCAAAGTAACAAACTGTGACACATAGTGGAACCATCATTCAGTCTATTCTGTTTCCCTAGAGTCAGATATATCTTTACAGTTGAATTATTAGTGGGTTTGCAAACTGCATTGGCACCTTTTGGTTTTGAGTGGCCCTTTTCCCCAAAATCTTTTGAGAATTTGCAGTGGGCTTTTCTGGCCATTCAGATAAAGGGCCTTATCCATAAGTGGACAGGTTTCCCCATAGGGATCATTACACATATACATATAAGTACATACTTCCATCAGGCTTGTAACAATTGATTTTAAATCACTCCACAGTATTGATAAATAGCTCTATATTTTCAAGGTGCAGAAGAATTCCACAGCCTTAATTATTTCAGTGTCTTGCTGGTCTGCCTTAAGTGTATCTTCTGGGTTTTTGGTTGTTTAATTATTTTTAAAGTTTTCTGCAGTTGTTCATTTTGTATGCACACAATGTCGTTTTGTAAAGGTAGGTTGTAAATATTTTATTTGTAAGTCAAAATCACTCATGTGTAATGTTGTAAAGTGATGACCTGCTGTCTTGTTATTATTACTACAGTAAATGTTATAAGTTATGGATGAAACTTCAAATGTACATCTCACATGTTATGCATTCCTATAAATATACTATACTAAAAATACTATTTCTGGTGGTCTTTTTTCCCCCTTAATTAAAACCTCTGTTCAAAGAAAGTTTTTTCTTTCCCTAAACATCTGAAAGCGTTTGACAAGCTGAAAATATCGCAGTATTATTTTGCCTAGCTTTTCAAAAGATAATTTTGTGCCCTAGAGGAGTATTTTCAGACATTTGCTATCCAAAAATGCCAAAGAAGCCTCAGGTTGCTGTTAATGTCATTCTAGTGTTCCATGTTGTTTAGAAAGTCGGCAAGCCATTTAGGCTGTATCTCACACGTTTATGCATCCTGGAGTGAACGTCAGGAATCTGGGAGTAGACTTGCAGACATGATCGGTTTTGAAAGCCTGCAGGCGCCACCCAGGTGCAAATGAGGCTGAGGAATACTACACTCTTAACTTGCCAGAGTTAACAGAGATCGGAGTGCTTTGATTAGTCTTACTTTGTCAATAGCAACAAAAATATTTTATCATTTAGCTTCTGTTTCATTAAGGTTTTTTTTTTTTTTTTTGTACTGGGGATCCAACCTAGGAGTGCTTTACCACTGAGCCACATCCCCAAACCTTTTTATCTTTTTAAAATTTTGAGACAGGGTCTCTCTAAATTGCTTTAAGGTTTTAAGGATTATTTTCCTTAATCTAGGATAAAGTGTTGGCTTCTACACCTACTGGAGGACTTTTCCACTTTAAGGGATTTGTTTGTAGACCAAATAATTGCTTGGGTTTTCAGATTGGCTAGCAACATTATCCTCCTGATAACGCTAATACCGATCAATTCATCCTTTTTTAACTCTCCTCCTTCCCTTCTTCATCTCGTATGCTAACGCTTGCGATAACTCAAACGGAAATAAACAGCTCATCCGCTTATTCCTTCAGTTCTGAGTGTCGCAGAAGAGGTAATGAACAATTATCTACCTGCTAAGGACTTTATATTCTTATATGAAAACATCTGTGGCACTCTAAAGTGCCAGATGCTGTGACATTAATAGGAGAAAATGATCTCTGTCTCCGAGAACGTCTAAGAAGAAACCCTGGGGGATGGGGAGAGTAGTGCTAATAACAGGCGCGCTTGGCTAAGTATAATCAAGACAACTAGTCAGGGGGACGTTGAGCTATAAAAATAGGCAGAGGGTCCAGAAGTTCCAAGAGAAACTTCTCTTGAGAGAGGCTGGGCTTCATAATCCCAGGCTCAATCTAGATTTTCGGGGCTTTAAGCCCCAGAGCCCACCGAGCGACTACCAGCTGCACACATACCGCAGCTTTACACTCGCAAACACCGCTCCCTCCTAGCGAAGTGGGCCGGAAAGGGTGGCGGAAGAGGCGGGGCTTCGAGGTGACGTCACCGGGGCGCCGGAGGCCAAAAGCGCGCGTTGGAGTTGGAAGCAAAGTAGGAACTCTACAACATGGCGGCTGCAGGCTCTGCCCTGGGACCGTTGGTGACTAGTCTGTACGACGTGCAGGCTTTCAAGTTTGGGAACTTCGTGCTGAAGAGTGGGCTTTCCTCTCCCGTCTACATAGATCTGCGGGGCATCGTATCTCGACCTCGTCTTCTGAATCAGGTGCCAGCCCGAAGGGGAAGGACCGCTCTGGGTGGCGGGATAGGAGACCCGGAAATGAAGGGAGGGTGACGGGAGTTGGGCTGTGGGTGAGAGCGAAAGAGCCAAGCAGGCAAGCCCGTCATGTCGCCCTGGGGAGTAGACTTGAGAAGCGCAGGGGCCAAGGGCTGTCGGGCTCTTTGGGACCTTAGTAAGTAGCCTGTTCTTGGCCGACCACCTTTTACACGTGCTTTGAAAGTTCGCTAATGAGTTCTGTGTATTTAGCCTCCGGAAAGTTAGACTTACAAGAAAGGAAAAGGTGGAGAATTTAGTAGCTGGTCACATATTTGGAAGGACTCTTGCTTAGAAGGGTGGGTTCAATTTTGTTTTGTGTGGCCAGAAATTAAGGCCAGACGGTAGACATCAGGGAGGCAGTTCTTTTAGTCACTATCAGAGTAAATTTTGTACACATTAGCTGTTTTTTAGCACGGTGCTTCTCAAACTTTGAGTCACCTGGGAATTTTGTTAAAACGCAGAATTGGGCTCGGTAGCTCAGAGGTAGTACCTTGAGGTTTCCTATTTGTAGCAGCTATCAGCTGAATCTGCAGACCGTCATTCAAGGAGAAGGGTCTAAATGCACTATCCAAAAGAGTGGCTGCTAATCACCTATGGATATTGAGCTTTTTGAATTTTAAGACTGGAAGCTTCATGAATATTAAGACTGGAATAGTCATTCCTTATATGGTAGCCCGTGGCTAAATTCTTTCCCCGCACTTGAGGGTTTATGTTCCTTGGGTCTCCACTCATGTGGTTACTGAAAAAGAATTGAAGCACCAGTGGAGGTGGTTGGACTGCTGACTGTCCAGAATCTCACCATTTAGAATCATAAGATGCAGGACCTTGCTAGCGTATCTCATCAGTAGAGAAAGTGAATTACTCAGGATTTTCTAATGAAAATTTGGTTTATTTTAAAAAGTTATTGGTTGATGACTAAAAATTATTTTTTGATGATATGTTATGGTGTGTGGGTGTAAGAGACTTGGTAGTTGATTGGGGAAGAGTTCAAAACTTTGAGACCTGGCTATATAACAAAAGAAAACACTTTCACAAGTACTTGTTTATGAAAATAGGGGTTCTCAGTATTTACACTTTCAAAAAGCAATAAAATTTGTGCTAAGCTTTAACTTCCTGTAATAAATAATTTTTAACTACAGTTTTGTGTGGACATTAGTGTCCTTAAACTAATTGGAGGGGAAGGTACCATTTATATAAGAAATGTGTTTCTAAAATAACGGTTTTATGCTTCTATCAAAATTTGCCAGTTGCTTTAATTATCTGTTCACAGTAGTAAATGTAACTATTAATTGTTAATGTCTAACACCTAGAGACATGATCATGGGAAGTTTTTTGAATTTATAATTTTAAATTCCAATTTACATATATTTCAGCTTACATGCATTTAGAGAAGTGTGGTAGAAGGATCAGTAAAAGCTATTCAAGCAGAAATATATTGAAGTAAAATTCTGTGCACACAGTGGAGTGAGAATGTGAGTTTGAAAAAATTACCTAAATTTTCCAGCTTTCATAGTCTAGTGTTTTTGCTTCTTTGTTTTTGTTGATTTTGTTTTTGTGGTGGTGAGGATCAAAACCAGAGTGTTGAGCACACTGGGCAGGCGCTTTACCACTAGCTATACCTACAGGCCTGTTTTAATGGAAATGGTAGATAACATATCACAGACAGCATTGGATTCCAAATGTATTCATTAAAACAGAGATATAATTGTTTTAGGCTGCATCAATATTTTTAGTACCAGAAATCACATCCTTTGCACCTTCAAAGTATTCATAGATTTAAAAACATTTAGAAATATAGGTGTAAGATATTTTAAACATCTCTATTCTATGAAGCAACTCTACTTTTCTTTTCTAATGGATGGTATTGGGTTGGGAGTGTGCATTCTAACATTAAAATGTGATTATGTGAGAAACTGTTATAAAATACATTTCACAACGTAGGTTCTATGTTCGTGAAACTTCTTATTTGAAGACTTCCTTCAGAAAATACAACTGGCGAGTGGTAGGTTTTGATGCTGAAATCATAATGGATTACTGAAAGAAATTTGGAAAACTGGGGACCATCCTAATATTTGGTGTTCAATATCAGAACCTTCCCCAGTACACTCATGTTGCCTTCAAAGTAGGTTCATTCTTGTGTGCATGTTGGTATACCAGGATTTAAGATTTTAGTAATGAGTCTAAATGAATGTTTTCCCTTATAAGTTTATATTTTCAGAAAGCCTTTTGTTTGTCTGATTTTAAATGATCCATTTGGATCCATGTGGACTTATATATCTATCCTGGGATTTAATAAAAAGGCATTTATTCCCCCTTCTCCACCTCTGTTGGATTTGAGACTAACCTTCACTGGGTTATTTCTGTCTTTAATATTATGTTGTTACATGATTTACACACCATCTTAAATAGTAATAACGAGTAGTTTATATGTTCATTTTCTTACAGGTTGCAGATATTTTATTCCAAACTGCTCAAAATGCAGGGATCAGTTTTGATACTGTGTGTGGAGTACCTTATACAGCTTTGCCTCTGGCTACAGTTCTCTGTTCAACCAATCAAATTCCGATGCTTATCAGAAGAAAAGAAACAAAGGACTACGGTAAAATTAAAGTAGCATAGGCGTTAATATGTAACCTGTTTGAATTTTTTCTAATTTGTGCACTGATGAAGAGTTGTGTTGAATATTCTTCAGAGGTCCTATAAATTGTTATCACTTGTAGAATTTATTCTTTAGAGTCAGGGACTGAAGTGGTTTGGGTAATGTTTTTGTTTTGTTTGTGCCTTGGGTTGATTAGGCAATGAAAAAAGTGTTGAAACTGACTTACTATTTAATAATATTAAGGAATTAATGGTTTGTTTTGTTGCAGTGTTGGGCATTGAACCCAAAGTGCTCTCTCACTGAGCTACATCCCCAGACCATTTTGAGACAGCGTTTCACTAAATTGCCTACACAAGTGTCAAACTTGTGATCCTCCTGCCTCAGCCTCTCAAGTAGCTGGGATTACAAATGTGTTTCAACAGGCCCAGCTCGGCTTTGTTATTGTTTTATGTTGATGTGATAATATTTCAAGAGACCCTTTCTAGATATTATTTATCATAGACTTTTTTTCAGAATATTTGTCTGGGATTTGCTTCTAAAAGTTGGAGGGGACAGAGTGAGGGTATGGATGAAACAAGACTCACCATGTTTTAAGGAATGAGTTTCTGTGTTTGGGGGTGTTTATTATATTATTTTGTATACTTTTGTTTGAAATTGTCATTATAAAGAAAAAAATACTTAGTTGAATTTTTGCTACTTAAAGGCACAGTGGTAGTTTTTTTTCCCAGTGCTGGGACTTGAACCCAGGGCCTTAACATGTTAGGCAAGTGCTTTACCACTGAGCTACATCCCCAGTTCCTTAAATACCTTAAATGTTTCTAGAACGGACTCATTTATTAACATACCTGTAAATACTTTCAGTCTTGTATATTAGTCTAAGCTGATTCAGTTAAATTTGCCAATTCTTCAAGGGGAGGAAAGGAATTAGAAAAGGGGAAAGGTTAAAGATAGTATTTGTTGCAAAGCTTAACAAATGGGCAAAATGCCTACCTGTTCTGTTTGTCTCAAAATATTTAAAAAAATGAGTCTTTAATGTCCACAAGCCTGAATTATTTACATTTTGTAGATTATCTGAAAATAGTTTGTGTCAGGACTTTGAGGGAAAAACATAGATTTAGTCACTTTGCATTACCTTATTATGTAATAGGGTTTTGGTAATGGGTCTGCAGGGTTGTAGAATATTTTCTTTCTGAATTTATATTTTCAGAAAGCCTGCTGGGTGTGGTGGCATCCTTATTATCCCAATGACTCAGGAGTCTGAGGCAGGAGGATCCCTAGATTGAGACCAGCCTGGGCAAGTTAGTGAGACCCTGTCTTGAAATAAAAAAGGACTAGGGATGTATCTCAGCAGTAAAATGCCCCTGGGTTCCATCTGCAGGGGGAAAATGAAAAGTCAATTATTTGACCAGTTTTGAGTGGTGAACTTGTAATAGTTTATCAATGGATAAAGGAATGATTTCATTGGTAATACCAGATTGTTGTGTTTCACAGCTGCTTAATTGTGACCTTGCTTTAAGAAACGTATATTTGCCGGGCATAGTGGTACACTCCTGTAATCCCAGTGACTTGGGAGGCTGAGGCAGGAGGATTGCCAGTTCAAAGCCAGCCTCCGCAAAAACAAGGTGCTAAGCAACTCGATGAAATCCTGTCTCTAAATAAAATACAAAATAGGGCTGGGGATGTGACTCAGTGGTCAAGTGCCCCTGAGTTCAATCCCTGGTACCCCAAAAAAGAAACAATATATTTGAAAATTTGATCATAAAACATTAAGTATATTTACATTGCAAAATAATTTGCTAGTTTTACTCTAAACATTCTACAGCTGACAATTTTGGGATACAGAGATATGCTGAACAAAACAGTCATACATTGAAGAGTCATCAGAAATAAGGTAGCTGATCAGAAAATAAGATTGAGATCATCCACCCCTTCATAAGTACATACCAAATTTATACCAAGACATCTTGAATTGGCTGAAATACATCCTTCTAAAATTGGAATCAGCAATTTTTTTCTTTTCTAGGTACTAAACGTCTTGTAGAAGGAGCTATTAATCCAGGAGAAACCTGTCTAATCATTGAAGATGTTGTCACCAGTGGATCTAGTGTTTTGGAAACCGTTGAGGTTCTTCGGAAGGAAGGTCTGAAGGTCACAGATGCTATAGTGCTGTTGGACCGTGAACAGGGAGGCAAGGATAAGTTGCAGGAACAAGGGATCCGTCTACACTCAGTGTGTACATTGTCCAAAATGCTGGAGATTCTTGAGCAGCAGAAAAAAATTGACGCTGAGATGGTTGGGAAAGTGAAGAGATTCATTCAGGAGAATGTTTTTGTGGCAGCCTCTCATAATGGTTCCCCCTCTTCTGTAAAAAATGCACCCAAAGAACTCAGCTTTGGTGTGCGTGCAGAGCTGCCCACGGTCCACCCGGTTGCATCAAAGCTTCTCAGGCTTATGCAAAAGAAGGAGTCCAATCTGTGTCTGTCTGCTGATGTTTCAGAGGCCAGAGAGCTGTTGCAGCTAGCAGATGCTTTAGGACCCAGCATCTGCATGCTCAAGACTCATGTAGATATTTTGAGTGATTTTACTCTGGATGTGATGAAAGAGTTGACTACTCTGGCGGAACGCCATGAATTCTTAATTTTTGAGGACCGGAAATTTGCAGATATAGGAAACACGGTAAAAAAGCAGTATGAAGGTAAGTGTGTTATTCAGGAATCTGCAAGAATCAGAAATTCAGCTTAAACTGGCTAAAGGAAAAAAGGAAATGAATCGACTCCACATCACTGAAAGTCTAGCCATAGAGCAGACTGTCAAAGTGTGGCTGGATCCAAGAGCTCAGGTGATATCTTCTGAAATTGTTGTCTGCATCTCTCAGCTCTGCTTTCTTCTCTGTTGACTTGTTTCTTGGGTAAGCGAACTCTTAACTGCCCGCCCTAAACCAGTCACTCTGACGTAGAGCTTATGCCTTCAATTGCTGGCCTGGGGAATATACTGCTCCTGTAAATGCTAGGTGGATAACAGTATTTAAAGTCTTGAACCTAGAACCCTGCAGGATAATTCTCCTAAAGAAAATGGGAGGGCTCATATCAAGAGAAAGATGCATGCATATTGGCAGGGAAAATGACAGATGTTGGGCCTGGCAGGAAATTGCAAATGTAAGAAACAAAAGAGCAGTATATCTATTGGTATACATTCTTTTTAAAAAGTTTTTTAATGTCAGATAGGACTCAGCATTTCATGTATTGATTGGAAAAATTGCTTAAGTTCTACCTGTTCTGTGCACGTTACTGTTTTTACAAAGATGTGAACATCTGCACATCTAATGCTTTTTTCACTTAACCTTATAGCAGAAATTTTGGTCACATTTTTTAATACTTCTAGGCATCTTTGAAATGTGTTAATTTTTTCTTAAAGTAATACATGCATTTATACCAGACTGTTCCTTTAGAATAGAATTGTAAGTGACCATCTTCACTTGGAGGTGATGTCCTACCTTTATCACATTGCTTAGTGTATTAATTTTCCTTATTGACTGAGGAGTGTCATACCCTTCAGTTTTGCATGTAGTTTTTTTTTTTTTTTTAAATTGGTTTTTAACTGTCAGCTTTTAAAATGTATGTGGTTGCCAGTTGAAATTTGAATGGCTCAGGAGAGCTAAGGGACATGTTAGGAGCATTGAAAGATAGTAAAGTTGCTGAGAGATTGCTGCAGGGTGAAAATTTGTCATCTTAAAAGAGAAATTTCATTATGTCACCATCCTTGACCTCAGTAAATGCCTCTTTCCTGGAGTCCCTTTCTGATTGCTTGGGGTCCCAAGCTTCAGCCTGCAAAAAGCCAAAACAGAAAATTGACCTGTCAGTGTTCCTTATTAACCAAGTGTAGAGTTTGCAAAAGATTCTTTTCTCACTGTGATTGTTGTGCAGCTACTGGATAGACAAATTTTTCACAAATGGAACCATGAGTCCACTGATAGTCATTAAAATTCTTGACATCTTTGACTCGTCATTAACATGTTAGTACGATTTCTATCACATTGGCCAGTTGGTTGGGCAAAAGGTTAGAGGTTCTTGTTTGGCAAATGTTTTTCCCTCTTCTTAGGTGGTGTCTTTAAAATAGCTTCCTGGGCAGATTTAGTAAATGCCCACGTGGTACCAGGCTCAGGAGTTGTAAAAGGCTTACAAGAAGTGGGCCTGCCTTTACATCGGGGGTGCCTGCTCATTGCGGAAATGAGCTCTGCTGGCTCACTGGCCACAGGGAGCTACACTAAAGCTGCGGTAAGTGTTTGGGTCCTGGGGTGAGAGAAGGCCAGAGCTATTAAAACTGCATGCTACGGAGCGAGAAAATATCTTCATCTAGGATCTGTGGAGCCCCTGCCCACGCCCACATTCAGCTATTGTTAGTGTCACAGTATTATAACACCACTTGGATAGAATTCTTTGATAGTTAATACCATTTTCTATATTGTGGTAGACACTTAAGAGTATTTTGAATTGTACTCCAAGGGAAACATTAAAACACAGTCAAATATCTACCTGTAGCTATATATCAGATACTTGTTTCCTTCTTACCATGAGCTGAAAGTGAAGATGAAAAGAGCTTCTTAGACAGTTTCTCAGTCTCCTAAGTCCCACAGAGCTGCACATTTTCATGACAGCAGCCCACATGAAGTGGCTTCCTCTTATTTATCCTTTGATACTGATTGGTACTATGTGGAAAAAGCTAAGGAGTCCATCTACATTGTTTCCTCCAGTATTGAAAGTTCTTATGTCACCATATATGTTAATGTCCAACCACTCCCCATCCCATCCCAACCCCTGCAAGTCCCTCTTGGGCTGGGCCGTAGCTCATTGGTAGAGCACTTTCCTAGCATGCACAGGGCCCTGGGATTGATTGCTAGTGCTGTGAAGGAAAAAAAAAAAAAAGAAGAAGTTTCTCTTCACATTTTCATTTAGGTAAATTGTATAGATGGATAGACACTAGAATTGTGGGTGTGTCATTTTTACTACATATTAGGAATATCACTTAAAATTTTCCATGGAAATATATTTTTCCATATTTTGAAGACTATACGGAGCTGTTAAGAGCATATATGCCCCTAGGGTTAGAATTTAAGCCCATCCATGAATGAACCAAAATTGATTTCCCACGTAGCAGAGGGATCAGGAGTGAGTGCTAATATTGGCATTATGGGAGTGTGGATCTGGCTCAACGACAAAATATCACTTTGTTGGTGAACATAGCTGGTGGCAAGAGTGGAACAATACGAGTCTCAGGGAAGAGCCAAATCAGAAAGCCATATTCTGTGTACGTGAGGAAATAGCATAGAAAAGGGGAAGCCATTTAATAGCAGATGCTAATGGAGGAGGAATGTGGTGGAAAGAGAAAGTGGTGGAAGAGATTTCTTTAGCTCTTAAATGTAGCTGTTTTTAAATGATGGGAAGTACCTCAAATCTTTTTGGAAGTAGGTGGTTCATCAAGCATTGTTGCAAATAAATAATTAGAGGTTAGAAGGTATGGGGCTCAGTGGTAAGCCTATGCTTAGCATATGCATGATCCTGGGCTCAATTCCCAGCACGAAAAAACTCAAACAACCAAGTAATTATGCAGCATCTTCTTTGCGATGCACACAGTATAGGTTTTTTGTTTTTTCAAGTATGATTGTTTTTCAAGTATGATTAATGGGGGAGAAGGGTTTGGGAAGAGTCACCTCAGGGACTTAATGAAGCAAATATGTATCATAATCATGGTTCATGTATAAGATGACCTGTTTCAGATAGAATGAGTTTATGTGTATATAACATGAAATGAAAAATGGCAAGTTTCAGACAAGTTAATGCAGATTTTTCTACTTTCATACAATTCTATGTGATTAATTATTTTCTTATAATAGGACTCTTACATTCATTCCATTTAGGTTAGAATGGCTGAGGAGCATAGTGAATTTGTGATTGGTTTCATTTCTGGCTCCCGAGTAAGCATGAAACCAGAATTTCTTCATTTGACTCCAGGAGTTCAGTTAGAAGCAGGAGGTGAGTCTATTCACTGGTCATTACTCTTCCAAAAAAGCTGTTTATGCTTATCAGGCAAGATAAAACTGTTACGAAGTTGCTAGAGAAGCCTTCTTAGACTACAACAATAATTAACTGAGCAGTCTTAATTTTAGGATAAACATTTAGAAAGCTACTTGTTGAAATAGACCCAGAAAACTGATGTTTTAGGTTAGTAATGTGTCAGTTCATGTTCAACTAATGTTCTGAGTATGCTGCCAAAAGAGGGTATTTAATACTCAAGAAAGTTTGGAAAGCCCAAGGCTAAACAAAATTAAACATTTGTTTCTTTGTTAGACTTTGCATAGTCTTTCATGTTCCAGTGTCTTTTCATTTCCAGTGCAGAAAACTAGGATTCTATCACGTTTCCCAGGCTTATTTGAACTCAGCATTTCAGCAGTCTGAAGAATGCAGTTGTAGTTGCTAAAAAGCAGTGCCAGTCTTCCCATTGATAGTCTTCTGTTCAATAAAGGAGTGCTGTAGGTTATAAAAGTATACTTAATTAAGGACGGGGGGTGTAACTCAGTGTTAGATTATATATCTAGCATGTGTGAGACCCTGAGTTCAGTCCCTAGCACCAAAAGTGTGGGTACACATGAATGTGTGCATGCACATTTAAATGCCCTATAGAGCTCAGTAAAGCTCCTTTGGGCTTTTTTTTTTTTTTGTACTGGGAATTTAACCCAGGGGCACTTCACCACTGAGCTACATCCGCACATCCCCAGCTGGTTTTATTTTTTGAGACTGAGCTTTGCTAAGTTGCTGAGGCTGGCCTTGAACTTGGTGATTCTCCTGCCTCAGCCTCCTGAATCTCTGAGATTACAGGCATGTGCCACTGTGCTTGATGCTCCTTCAGTTCTGTAGGGAGAATTGTAAAACTAGAAACATTGGTTTTTCCTGAATTGGTTGTTGTGTATGAAAGGTTGTTCATCGTACTGGAGTTTATTCAGCCACCTTTCATCTCTTTCCCTTTTAATGGGTTAGACTTAAGATGTTGGAGATTTAAACTGTGACCATTAGGATTCTCAGTTTATAAGACTATGTAAAATGAAAACAACTCCTGGGTGATGTGGCACACTTCCTATGAGGCCAGTGATTCCAGAGACTGAGGGAGGAAGTTCACAAGTTCAGGGTCAGCCTGTACAATTTAGTGAGACCTTGTCTCAAAAGAAAGTCAGAAGGGCTGGTTATGTAGCTTGGTGGTAGAACGCCCCTGGTTTCAATCCCCAGTACTACAAAATAAAAAAATAAAAACAACTATGCTTATCACCCCTCAGTGGAATGTCAGCCTAACAGCTCTGATTTTGTTTTTACCAATGCAAAGTTCAAAGATACCTGTTCAAGTGAATTTTATTGCTAGTCATTCTTACCAACGGATCCCCACCACTTCTTCACACCATCCATCTCCCTTTCCAGGATCCCTCTCCAGAGGGATCCCTGTAACTGGCATAATTTGGCCGAACTCATACTTGGAATGAGAGTTTGGAGGGTGCGGTGTACATGTGTGGCTATTTATATCTCCACACCTGGAGTTATTTCATTCCTTTACAGCTGCATAGTGTTTCTTGGTTACAGTTGGGACATAACATGTGGAATACTCATAGGTCAGAAGCTCCTTGAAAATGAGAGCTTCTTCTGAAGATTACATTTTCCCCCAGCACTATGTAGATATTGAAGGAATGGACAACATGCTATATACAGATGAAAGAAATAGTGCTAAAATTTGTAAACCTTAGTTTTCTTTTTAAATCCTGAATTATTAGGACTAGTAGATAGCATTAATCTCAAAGGAGCCATTTTAGGTAGTTAATATAACCACCTTGCAAAAAATGAGCTGCCTTTTTTTAGTTAAAGAAAATATTACAGAAGGTTAGGGAGAAAAACTAAGTCTCGAGAATTCAATTAATAGATTAAAAGACCATTGGAGCTTTCCTATGTGATCTTCAATTTAACACATCATGGAGTGGGCCTAGCACAATGGCTTGCCTGTCTAAGCTTCAACGTAAGCTTTACTATTTGACAGTTCTTCATATTTCTTAAACTCCATACTTGTGCTGAACACTTGGCCCTTCTGTTAACACATATTGGACAAGCCACTTCACTTTTTAGTCGTGTTTTCTTACGTGGTAAAATGGGAATAATGGTACTGATCTCATAAGGTTGTGGGGAGGCATCATTGAGATGACATATAAAATGTGTGACGTAGTGTCTTGGCACAGAGCAGGTACTCTGTTAGCTGCTAGTGTTATTTGTGAGCTGCAGCAAGTCTTTGACTAGCTAGTACAGTTAGGGTCTAAGCTTTTAGGGATATTTAAAATATCATAGGTCTTAACAGAATGCTTCTAGAACAACAGCAGAATGTAATAAAGAACATGATCATTAGCGCTTAGGGTTTGTGCAGTCTGTTAGCACTTGCTAGGGTGGTAGGAGAAGGGGTCATGTACTTTGTGGTGGTCAGGTTAGATGCCCTGGGGGCCTTCACCAACAGTGCAGCACCATGATTCTGAGAGGTCTAATAAGGTCATCTTCAACTGTGAGGCCAAGTTTTATTGTAAGTTTTCTGTTATTGAACTTTTCTTGGCAACATAAGAGATTTGCCTGTTTGTTTTTTGTTTTTTAGTGATTATATATGCTCTGGACTTAAATTGAAAAGGAGCTGGTCAGCATCTCCTCTGTGGAGGTCTTTAGCCAGTCCAGTAGGTCTCTTTACCTCCTGCATTACCCACTTGCTGTGCAGAAGGCACATGGAAAAGCATTTTTCTTTGTGGTTAGATACTGTTTCAAAGGAGTCATATCACAGGTTTCCTGGTTTCTGTATTACTTTAAATAGTAACTTTTGTTTTTCTTCAGGGGATCAGCTTGGCCAACAGTACAACAGTCCACAAGAAGTTATTGGCAAACAGGGTTCTGACGTCATCATTGTAGGCCGGGGCATACTTTCTGCAGCGAATCGCCTGGAAGCAGCTGAGATGTACAGAAAAGCTGCCTGGGAAGCTTACTTGAACAGACTTGCTGTTTGAATCCTCAGATGCACTCGTGTGAAGGCACTGAAGACAGGTGGGCTGCTGAAAGTCACTGGCTTGAAACGATCAGCAGCCTTTCCTACTGCTGAATTCTCCATGGACCTGTGGAGGGAGTGATTGCTGGAATTAGCA
>JAJEJO010013638.1:0-23987 GCA_020662805.1 Glaucomys volans | reverse complement strand
CCCTTATCAAGCACTCTTCCATCCTTCAATTTCACATTTTGAAGAACAATTTTTCCAGGGTATGTGACCCTGGCAATCAAGGAGCTGAATAATGGGTCCTTGGTAACATGCAAATGGTCTTTGCTCACATAGGCAATAGCAGTTCAAAAGAATTACACCTTAGATGAAGACACATGGTGAAAGTGTTTCTGAATTGAAGGACGAGTGGAAGGGCCCTTTGGAAACTCATAGCAAAACAATTTGAGAGCTCATTAATTATAGGACAACTTCAGATGTGGTGGACACTGACCACTGCAGTGAGTTTTGAATGTCTCTCCTAGATTGCCAGCATTTGCTAGCATTCATCCTCAATGTTTAGTGATGAACAACCTCCTCAACACATTGGAGAAATGATCCTATCCTCACTTGTACTAAATCCCTATTCCAAATGTCTCCTACTGGGGCATTCAGGGAAATGTGTGGCATGAGGTGTTGTGCTGTTTCTGGGTTCAAACTTTAACTAACCTATCAAGCTGCCCCACATGCTCCTCTTCTCTGAAATGTCACTGGCCATCATTGGGAGGGGCTGCTAATGTTCTAGGCCATTTTCCCAACTCAGCAATATAATGAGTGAGTCTAGACTAGCAGAAATGTGCTCGTTGGTCAGTGCCCTGTCCATGGGCTAGGTTTCATGACCCACCTATCCTTGGGCACATTCCTTCTCTCTTTGTTCCATTACTCCAAGTGGGGATGAATTGCCTGGAGAGGAACCACTTTCCCAGGAAATCATAAAGCCTGCAGCTATTCAGTGAGCACATTGCAACCTTAAGGACATGGAAGCAAAGGCAAATTGTCAGGTTTCAACAGGGTTTGCCTCAGATGAAGTCAGGTGTCTCAAAGCCCAAGTGAGCTCACTCTCTACTTGCACTAATTATTCTTCTCTGCTCAGAGGATAGGACCATATTTTTGGACAATGAAAGACACCTGGGACTCATCTGCTTCCTCTTTCCTCTTCCCAGCACAGCTGGAAAATTAATTTATCTTGAAGGTTCCTCCGCAGGAGCCAGAACCTGGGGAGCTCCTGGCTCCATGGCAACTGTGATGACATTGTGCTCTCAAAAGGCCCATCTGTGATTGCAGGAGGAATATGCAGCCCATCTAAGATCACAGCCAAGCCATTCTTGTTAAGCTATGTTCCTCAAGGCCCAGAAACATGCCCTGGAAAGAGAAAAAACATGCATTCTTTTGCATGAGCCAGAAAACTCCACAACCTTCCAACCCAACTCCTGCATATCAGCCCCTTTCATTCTGCATACTGTAGCTCTCCTCTCTCTTGCTCTCCTGTTCCAGAAGCACAGGGAAATAAGTTAGGAATTTCTTGATTGGGATCAAAACCATGGGAGCATCATTTTGTGGACAAATTAAGGCTTGGAAAGAACTTTCTGTAAATAATTTCACTGCAAAGAATGTTGAGAGAAATTCCTGCAAAAATAAATACTGGACGTTTGATAACTGAATGAAGATGATTTTTCTCTGAGCAAATATTACTAATGGATTCACCAATCATCTGAGCCATCACCTCTTCCCATTCCCTAAGCATATTTACACACAGTGCCTCGATTAGCTTCTGAGACCTTTCCTAATTAGGAAAACAGAATTTTCCCAGGAAAACCAAAATCTTCAAAGCACCCACTTACCTGAATTGAAAAACAAGGTAGAGCACCTCCACTGGGTATGCATTAGGCCCATCTGGTAAGAATTTCCTCAAGAAAAAGGACACGAGGAATGAAAAGAAAAAGAAATATGTTCCACTGGGATGTTAATTGCTTGGTGTTCACTTGTGAAATATTCCCTCAATATCCTTTGGTCGAAAAGACCAGAGCGTGTAATATTTCCTAAAAAGACCATCTTCTCCTACTGACACATGAGTATATAGATCCCACTGATTATTGCATACTCGTTGAGGAGCTATAACTTTTTTTTCTTAAAGGGACAGGGATGAAACTTGTTTCCTCATGACTACCTAGACATTGGTGTTTGACCTGCAACAAAGTTTCTGACAGGTTGGATAAGTCTAAGATTGAACAGGAAGCATACTCAAAACAAAATTCAGAAAGCAACTGTGGTGCCAGGATAAAGTGCTTCTGCAGAGACCTAGATTTCTTGAGTCCTTAATCCTGAAGATGAGACAACTTCAGGAACGCAGAGGTTGTAACATTCTCAATAGTATACTGGCAATTGCATTGCATCTGCAAGTTCTACAACATGAATATGCTCACCACGGTCTAAAATGGGTTCTTCTCCATTTTTAGTATTTGAAGTTCAGGTTGAGAACATCTTGGGACTTCATTGTTGCCTTTCAATATGGAAGGACTTTCAAATAACACCAGTGCTGATCTTTCTGAATGATAAGCTTTCTGGGGCACACTACAGTCTCTCTGCAAAGGAGGTTGGATTCTACACTCAATATTGTCCCGTACAATCCCAATATCAACTTGAAAATGGAGAGATGTGGACATTGCACATCTGCAGATGGCCCTGACTGTACTCAGTTTGCTGTATTTTGCATATGTTTATTAAAGACTTGTAGGAATCAGCACTGAATACATAAGCTTTCTTCCACTATATCTTACAGCAGCAACAAGGCCTATGTAAAGCTGGTTTCCCTGTATCACTTGGCATCCAGGTTCATTACTGAATGAATTCATGAATCATTTTTACAGACTTTTGCTCATTTTGAGGGATGTCTTAAGAGATGCTGTGTAGGGATGGGTGAAAGATGGTATGTTCTGATTCTTAGCATGAAAATGAGAAAGATTTTCTTCTGATGTTAGTACAGGGATGACCCAAGAAAGAATATATGAAATGATCCTCTTAAAGTAATGAAATTAGGGACATTAGATACATTTCACGATTGGTGTGGATTCACGATTGGTGTGGATACAAAAAAGAACTTGTATTTCTGAAATGCTGTATGATATCCTTTTCCAGTGCTCTATGTTCTATCACACATTTCACATTTCCATTGTTTTCTGTTTTCATGTTAAAATTTTACACATATTGTGTCTTCTTTGTTGCCTTGAAACAGTGATGTTTTAGTTTAGACTTGTGATGTTGTGCTGCACTGTTTATGTCCAGAGGCATCACTCAGTGGTCCATAGGCAAATGTGTACTGGTGTAAATTGAAGTGCTTCCCTGTACATGCTGTTTTGAAGGAAGGCCTTTCCTACCAGGTCTTATATCAGGAAAGGTAAATCTGCATATGCTTAATGAGGTATGCCTTGTAAGATTCAGGGTAGAGTGAGCAATGATGGAGGGACTTCAGGTTCTCAGCAATTGCACTTGAGTTCAGTAACTCTTATTAATTACATAACAATCTGTCCACTACTCCTTGCTTTATTTGCGTTGCACATGGCAGCTGAATAACATTCTTGGAACGTTTGGGAGATCACTCACAAGGACAACCTTTTTTGAGTCCCTTCAAAGAATTTGTTTTTCTCTCCTCACCCATCTGCACTTAGTGCACTGGAAATATCCTTTATTCCTCCCTGTTTGAATATTCACCTTCCAGGCATTGTACCAAACCTGTCTTTCAGCTGGATGCATTTCTAAATTTCATGTGATGCCCTATAATATTTTGCTCATCCTGCCCTCATCAGGCATTTGATTCATTCCTCAATTTCATGTTTTTGGAGGACTATTATTCCAGGGTGTGTGACCTTGGCCTGCAGTCAGCATCTTCAACCTGCTGGTTAACATGTTCTTGGAAATGTGCAGAGAGTCCTTGTTCTGAGAGTTGTTGGGCAGATGAAGAGAATTACATCTTATTTGAGGACACATTGTGACCGTGTTTCTGCATTAAAGGGTGAGTGGAAGGGCCCCTTGGTAACTCATAGGAAGACAATTTCTGAGTGCTCCCTAATTGTAAGACAACTGCAGACTTGGTTATCCTTTGCTGGTGGAGTGAGCATCCAATGCTTCTCCTAGTTTGTCAGCACATTGCTACTCTCCATCCTAAATGTTTAATGATGACCACCCTCTCTCTACACTGGGGAACTCTGCTTCTCCTTTGTTGTCCTTACATGTCCTAAACCCCAGGTTCTAGCTACCTTCTGTTGGGGCATTCATGGAAAGGTGTGACATGACACCAGATTTGGTATGCTGTTTCCCAGTTCAAGCTTCAACTATCCCACTGTGTGAACATGAATTCTCCTCTTCTCAGAAATGTTAATGGCCATCATTGAGAGGGGCTGCTAATACTCTAGACTGTTTTCTGGACTCATATTTGTACCAAGTGAATCCCGACCAGCAGGAGTGTGTTCATAGTTCCATGTCCCTGGGGACTGTTGTAGGCATGGTGAACCACCTTTACTTGGATACCCCGCTTCTCTCTCTGGTCCACAACTCCTGGTGGGGACAATTGTCTGCAGGGGATCTCAGTTCCCAGGAAATCATAATGCCTGCAGGGGCCCTGTGAGCACATCACCCCTTCATGGACATGGACATCGTTGACAACCTGTCAGATTTCAACGGTGTCCGTTATCTTGGATGCAGTATGATGTCTCAAATTCCAATGGAACACACCCTCTATAAACCCTGACTCCTCTTCTCCTGTGTTCAGAAGTTTGGATCATTTTTGTGGCCCATAAAAGACCACTGAGACTACCTGTGAACTCTTCCATCTTTCCAGCACAACTGGAGAAGGCTTTTCTTGAAGATTTACCACAGTAGCCAGAACCCTACACACAGCCTGGTTGCCATGGCAACCATGATGCAATTTTGTTGTCATATGCACCTCCTGTTACTGCAGTGGGTATGTGCAGGCCAACTAGGATGACACCCAATTCATTGTTGGTAACCCATGTTACTCAAGGCCCAGCAACGAGCCCTGGAAATAGAAGAATTCTGCATTCTACTACATGAATCAGAAATGCCCCACCTTTCTAAACCATGTTGTACATGCCAACCCCTCCTGCTATGCAGACTGTAAGAGTCATCTCTCTTGCACTCATTCCACAACAGCACAGGGAATCCACTTAGACATTCCTTAAGTGGGATCAAGACCAATGTCACAGCATTTTGTGGAGAAATGTAGGCTTGGCAGTTCAATGGATAGAACTTTCTTCAATTAATCACCCTGCAAAATATGTTGAGAGAATTTACTACAATTACTGGCTGTTTCAAAACTGAATGCAGATTACTTTTTTCTGAGGAAATATTATAAATATGATGCTCTCACCAACACCACATCCCATTTCATATGCATATTTACACACTATTCTTCTCCAAGCTCCAGAGACATTCTCTATTTAGGAAAACAGACCTTTCCCAGGGAAACCACCTTTCTCAAGCCCCCACTTACCTGAGGTGAAAAGCAAGGTATACCACCTCCACTGTGGTATGCATTAGGCACAGCTGGTTAGAATTTCCTCAAGGAAAAGGCCAGCAGGAATGAAAGGAAGGAGTCAGTTGTAAGCACTGTGCAATGGTAAGAGATTTTTGTTCAGAAGTGAAAAATTCCCTCAATTTTCTGTGGTCCTGAAGAACAGAGCATATAACACTTCCTATGAAGACCTATTTCTCCCTCTGCCACAGACCTCTATGGTTCGCTCTGATTATAGTCTGTCATTGAGGAGCTGTAGCTCTCTTTTTTCTTAAAGGTACAGGGATGAAATTTTGGGTCCTCATGACTACCTGGACATTAGAATTTGACCTGAAATAAGGGTTTCTGACTGGGTTTTTCTCCAATTTGATACAAATTATTGGGCTCTGCCTTGGGTGATTTTTCTGCAAAGCATACTACATAGTCAGTCCTGCACAACACTCAGTCATCTACCCTATGGAGCCTATTTAGATCATGCCAACCCTCCAGTATCTTTAACTTTCCTCCTTTGTTCACTCAAGTGAAATTAGAAAGGTTGGATAAATCTCAGATTTAATTGGAAGCCAGTTCTAAAGAGAGTATTCAGCAAGTGAATGTTGTGCCAGGAAAATATGCTTCCATAGAGAGCTAGATTTCTTAAGTCCTTAAACCTGAAAATGAAACAACTTTCAGGAACACAGAGGTTGTAATAGTCTCATTAATATACTGGCAAGTGTATTGCATCAGCAAGTTCTACAACATGAGAATTCTCACCATGGTCTAAAATTAGTGCTTCTCCATTTTTGGTGCTTGATGTGCAGGTTGAGCACATCTTCAGACTTCATTGTTGCCTTTCAGCATGGAAGGACATTCAAAATAGCACCGGTACTAATCTTTCTGAAGGCTAAGCTTTCTGGGGGCACACTGCAGTCTCTCTGCAAATTAGGTTGGTTTCTCAACCTGAATGTTGTCCCACACAACCCCAATACCAACTTGAAAACCAAGAGATGTAGACAAAGCACATCTGCAGGTGGCCCTGACTATACTCAGTTTGTTGTATTTTGCATGTTCGTAGACATCATTTATTAAAAACTTGTATGAATCAGCAGTGAATACATAAGTTTTCCTCTGCTATATCTCTCAGCAGCCATAGTGTCTATGTAAAGCCTGCTTTCCCAGTATAACTTGACATTCAGGTTCATTACTAATAAATCATTTTTTCAGACTTTTGTTCATTTTGAGGGATATCTTAAGAGATGCTGTGTAGGGATGGGTGTAGGATGGTATGAAGAAATGCTAAGCAACAGGGCCAAATGCATTTCCCAGTGGTGCTGCTGAATCTTGCTTTTTACCTCAGATATGTGGGTGCTTGGAAAAGTTGGATTTCATGGGCATAGTCTCTTTCTCTGGAAAAGAAAATGTCTCAGCAACTTCACAAGGCAAAGTCTGTACATATGGACAGGAAATGGGAAGTGTTGATGAATCACAGGATCTATGAACACTTGAATCATATTTGCTCAGAGAAAAAGTGATCACCATTCAGTTCTCAAATCTCCAGTATTTATGTTTACAGGAATTCCTCTCAAGATTCTTTAGAGTGAGGTTATTTGGGGAAAGTCCTGTGCATTGAATTGTCAGTCCTCCATTTCTCCCCAAAATGTTTCTACACTGGTGGTGATTCCACTCAAGAAATAGCTAACTTGTTCTGCAGTGCTACTGGGACATGGGAGCAAAATATAGCAGAGCTATGATATGTAGAGTGAAAGGGGTTGGCAAACAGGAGTTTTGTTGGAAGAGACATGGAATTTTCTGTCTCATGTAGTAGAATTCAGGATTTTCCTCACCCCAGCGCTTGTTACTGGGCCTAGAGAAACTTGGTTGTCAACAAGTGGCATGGCTGTCATCGATCTGCAAAACACATACTGCCTGCAGCCACAGATACGCCATATAACAGGGGAATGGCCTCACAGTTGCCATGGAACCCAGAATCTCATCTGCTGATTGCTGTGGAGAAACCTTCAAGAGAACGGCTGCCCCAGCTGTGCTGGAAGGAGGGAGCAAGAAACAGGAAAGTCCCTGGGGTCTTCTCATTGCCATATTAGCGATACTAAGTTAAGACAGGAGAGGAGGAGTCAGAATGTGTTGTGATCTGGTCCCCTCTGTCTTGAGACATCTGACCCCATCCAAGTTAGGGACCATCCTGAAGCCAGTCAGGCTGTCATACCTTCCATGTCCGCAAGGGGCACTGAGCTTACTGGGCTGCAGAAGGCATCTTAATTTCCTGGAGATTATCTATGAACTGATGAATAATATATGCTCTGAGAAAATTTGATCCTCTTTCAGTTTTCCAAAGTACAGTAGTTATGTTTTCAGGAATTCCTCTCAACATTCATTGCAGTGTGATTATTTGGTGAAAGACCTGTCCATGGAACTGACTGCTGTGGAGGAAGCTACAAGAGAGGGACTTGCCCAGCTTTGCTGGAAGGAGGGGAAAAATACAGGCAAGTCCAAGGGGTTGTTTGCTTGACATATTAGTGATCCTAACTTAGGACAGGAGAGGAGGAGTCAGCATGTGTTATGCGATGGATCCCTATGCTTTTGAGACATCTGAGTCCATTAGAAATAACGACCCTGCTGAATCCAGTCAGGCTGCCATACCTTCCATTTCCACAAGGGCCAATGTGCACCCTACGCTGAAGAAGGCATCATAATTTCCTGGGAATGGGGTCCAGCTCTGGGCAATATGTCCCCATCAGTAATGTGGACCATGGGAGATGAAGGGATGTATGAAGATGTGTGGTCACAACCCTAACATAGGCCACATGGGCATGGATCCACAAAGATACTCAACCTGGTCTACACAGTCTGGGTGTATTGCTGCATGTGGAAAATGGCCTAGGGCATTAGGAGTCACTCACATTGATGGCCAAAGACTTTTCATAGCAGAGGTGTATGTGGGTGTGCTTGGAAGGTAAGGTGAAGTTTGAACTGGAAAACGTAACACCAACACTGGTGTGATACCAAACATTTCCATGAATGCCCGAACAGGAGGAAGGTTAACCATGGGATTAAGGACTTGAAAGTAGAAGTGAGGAGCTGCTTAGCTCCCCAATATTAAGTGAAGGCATTTAGTCACTCACTCATCATTTATGAAGGAGGCTAGCAAGTATTGGAAATAGAAGGGAGACATTCCATGCTAACTCCACTGTCCAGAAATCACCACCTCAACTGTTGCCTTACAATTACAGTGCACTCAGAAATTGTCTTGATATGATAATCCAGGGGGGCCCTTCCACTAACCCTTTGATTGGCAAACACCTTCAGAATGTGTTCTCACTTAAGGTTTAATTCTCTTGACCTGCATATCTTCCATCTGAGAACAGGGCCTCCCAAACATTTACATGGACCCCTTAACCAGCAGCTGGTAGGTGCAGACTACAGTTCAGTGTCACAGATCTTGGCAGAAGGATCCAGCAAAATGAGAAACAGATGGATGGAACAAGAACCTTATGAGCACAGGATAAAAATGGAAAACTAATGGCAGAGTGAATCTAGGCTTTAAATAACCCCTGTGGCTCTGAAAATTATCAGTGGAAATTAATTTTTGTTATCAGCACCAATTCATACAACTCTTCAATAAAGGATATATATAAAATTGCAAATCACAAGCGAGTAAATGGTGTACCACATGTACATGGGTACACCATGTAGCTGGGTTCTATCTCATCTCTCTGTGTTCTAGTTGTTAATGGGTTTCTGTAGGAATACTGTGAGGGGTAAAAGTCCACATCTATTGCAGAGAGACTCGAGTGTCCCCCAGAAAAAATCTCCACTGGAAACCATAGTGCATGTGATACTTTCAATGTCATTATAAGCTCAATGGCCATAATGAAGTTCCAATATATGCTGAACCCAATTTCAATATGCAAATATAGAAAAGAATCAATTTCAGACCCTGTTGAGAATTTCCATCCTCTAGATATTGCTGATTCTATACACTTGCCAGCATATGAATGAGAAGGTTATGAAGTCTGTTTTCCTGAGGCCTGTCTCATTTAGTGAATGGTTCCTCTATAGCAACCCAGGTGCCTGTGGAAAAACAATTTACTGACACCACAGGTGCTTGCTTAATTCTATCTATTGAATAGGCTTTCAATTTAATCTAATACTTTTCCAATGTTTTTGTGTTCACTTGTTTCAACAGAGGAGGTAATGCAGAGATGCTGCAGGGTTATATAATCTGAACAGACTTTTTAAGGTAGATGATTGTATGTTTCCTGACTTGACTATGTGATAAACTTTCAAGAAGAACCACCATAAGGAATAGTCAAATAATTTCTATCAAATTCTCTAGATCCCTTTTGAGTTGAATGCACCCAGCATGTTTGGTGCAGGTGAAATCCCAATATCTAGGGAGTAATGTAATGAGGAGAGAAAAATGTCTTCCTGTCCCTTTAATTAACAAGGTCTGGTCAATAAGCAGACAATTGGAGGAGGGAAGCATGGAGGCATGTGGAACAGGTGAAGCAGAACTTCTTAGGAAGTATTAGATGATCTGATCTTTGGGAACAAAGGAAACTTAGGGAATCTGTCACACTGGAACACCAAATTCTTACAATTCCAAACAGTTCACACCTTTCTCATTGTTTTCATTCCTCCCGTATATTCCTTGAAGAAATTCTAAGTAGTTGGGCCAAATGCATATTCCAGTGGTGTTGCTCGACCTTGATTTTCACCTCAGATTTGTTTGTGCTTGGAACATTTGGATTATCTGGGCATAGTCTGTTTCTGTGAATAAGGGAATATCTCAACAAATTCACAAGGCAGACTATACACATGTATAAAGAATGGGCAGAGGTGAAGGTTACAGGATCTATGAACCCAAAAATCATATTTGATCAAAGAAAAAATTGTCCCCATTCAGTTTTCAAAAGTTCAGTAGATATGCTTGCAGGAATTCCTCTCAGCATTACTTGCATTGTGATTATTTGGAGAAAGATGTGTCCATTGAACGGTCAATCCTTCATTTTTCCCCAATGCTGCTATCCTGATTTTATTCCCACTGAAGAAGTGGCTAAGTTGATAGCCAAAGCTACTTGGAAGCAAATTAGACAAGAGCTATATTATGTAGAGAGAAATGGCCTGATATGCAGGAGTTTGGATTGGAAGGGCGTGGAATTTTCAGTCTCATGTAGGAGAATTCGGGTTTTACCTTTCCCATGATTGTTCCTGGGCCTAGAGCCCCTTGGTTATCCGAGAATGATTTCATTGTCATTTTAGCTGCTCAGCACATACAGTCTGCAGTCACAGTTAGGCCATATGAGAGCAGAGTGCCATCACGGTTGTCATGGCACCAGGAATTCCTCTTGTGCTGACTGCTGTGGAGGAACCTAGAAGAGAAGGGCTGGGCCAGTTGTCCTGGAAGGAGGGAGAAAAAACAGGCAACTACAGGGGGGCTTTTACTTGACATATTATCAATGCTAAGTTAGGCTAGGAGAGGAGTCAGCATGTGTTGTGGTATGGGCCCCTCTGCCTTTGAGACATAAAGTCCATTGGAGAAAAGGACCCAGCTGAATCCAGTCAAACTGCCATACCTTCCATGTCCACAAGGGCCAATGTGCACCCTAGGCTGCAGAAGGCATTATAATTTCCTGGGAATAGGGCCCAGCTCCAGGCAGTTTGTCTCCTCCAGGTGTAGGAAACCAGGGAATATTTGGGGATGTTTGACAATGTGTGGTCACCCACCCTAGCACAGGACACAGGGATATGGATCTATGAAGACACTCATCCTGATATGCACAGTCTGGGTGTATTGCTGCATGTGAATAAAGGCTTAGGGCCTTAGGAGCCACTCACATTGATGGTCAATGACTTTTTATAGCAGAGGTGTATACAGTTGAGCTTGGTAGGTTAGGTAAAATTTGAAGTGGAAAACATTACACCAACACTGGTGTGATGCCAAACCTATTCATGAATGTATGAACAGGAGACACCTTAACCGTGGGATTAAGGAATTGAAAGTAGAAGTGAGGAGCTGCTGAGCTCCCCAATATCAAGTGGACTCATTTAATCACTCATCATTTATGAAAGAGGCTAGCAAATTGTTGGCTATAGAAGGGAGACATCTCATGCTAACTCCTCCAGTCAGGAATCACCACCTCAGTTATTGTCTTAAAATTACAGTGCACTCAGAAATTGTCTTGCTATGATTTTCCAGGGGACCCTTCCATTCACCCTCTGATATAGAAACACATTCGGAACGTGTTCTCACTTAAGGTGTTATTCTCTTCACATGCCTATTGCCTGTCTGAGGAAATGCCCTCTGGCACATTTCCATCAGCCCCCTAACCAGCATCTGGTAGATGCAGACTACAGTTCAGTGTCACAAATCCTGGCAAAACAATCCAGCATGAATAAGAAACAGACGGATGAAACAACAGGCTGATGAGCACAGGATAAAAATGGACTGCTAAAGACAGAGTGAATCCAGGCTTTACATAACCCCTGTGGCTCCTGAATAATATCAGAGGAACTTAATTTATACATTCAGCCACAATTCATACAAGTCTTGAATAAATGTATATAATTGCAAATCACAAAAATACTGAGTATATTGAGTACCACACATAGCTGGGTTCTCTCTATATCTCAGTTTTCTAGTTGTTACCATGGTTCTATTGGAATACTTTGAGAGGTAAAAGTCCACATCTATTGCAGAGAGACTAGAGTATGCCCCAGAAAGTTTGTCCTCTGCAAACCCTAGTGCATGGAATGCTTTCAATACCATTTCCAGCTCAATGGCCACAATGAAGTCCCAATATGTGCTAAACCCCAACTTCAATATGCGAACATGGAAAAGAATCAATTTCAGATCCTGGTGAGAAATTTCATCCTCGAGATATTCCTGATTCTATACACTTGCCAGCATATGAATGAGAACGTGATGCAGTCTGATTCCTAAGAGTTGTATCATTTAGGGAATAGTGTCTCTAAAGCAATCCAAGTGCCTGGGGAAGCACAACTGGCTGACACCACAGATGCTTGCTGAATTCTCTCTTTTAAATGGGCTTGAAGGTTAGTCTGATAGTTATCCAACTGTATTGTGTTCACTTGTTTGAACATAGGAGGTAATGTAGAGACACTGCTGGGTTTTATGATCTGAGCAGATGTTTAAAGGAAAATGACTGTATGTTTCCTGCCCTGATTATGTCATAAGTTTGGAAAAGAGCCACCTCAAAGAAGAGTCAAATAATTTCTATAAATTCTCTAGATCCCTCTTGAGATGAATGCATCCAGTGCTTTTGGTGCAGGTGAAATCCCAATAACTAGGCAGTAAAGAGGAAAGATTTCTCCCTGTCCCTTTAATAAACAAGGGTGCTGTAGCTGCTCAATGTGAAGACAATTAAGCGAGAGAAGCATGCAGGCATTTGGCATAGGAGAAGTGGAACTTTGTAGGAAATATTAGATGCTCTGATCTTTGGTACCAAAGGAAACTTAGGAAATCTGTCACACCTGAACATCAAGTTCTTACAATTCCAAACAGTTCACACCTGTCTCATTGTTTTCTTTCCTCCTATGTGTTCCTTGAAGAAATTCCAAGCAGCTGGGCCAAATGCATATCCCATTGTGTTCCTGGATCTTGTTTTGCACCTCAAATATGTGGGTGCTTGGGAAAGTTGGATTTCCTGGGCATAGTCTGTTTCTGTCAATAAGGATTTCCTGGGCATAGTCTGTTTCCATCAATAAGGGAATGTCTCAACAAATTCAAAGGCAGAGTCTATATATGAAGTGGGAAGAGGTGAGGGATCACAGGATCTATGAACACATGAATTGTATTTTCTCAGAGTAAAAATGATCCCCATTCAATTTTCAATCATTCAGTAGTTATGTTTGCAGGAATTCCTCTCAACAAACTTTGCAGTATGATTATTTGGAGAAAGACCAATCCATTGAACTGTCAGTCCTCCTTTTATCCCCAAAATGCTGCTATATTGGTTTCATTCACAGTCATGTAATAGTTAATTTAATAATCAAAGCTACTGGGAATTGGGGCAAAATAAATGAGAGCTGTATTATGTAGACAGGAATGGGCTGGTGTACAGGAGTTTGGTGGGGAAGGGTGTGGACTTTTCTGTCTCATGTAGTAGAATTCAGGTTTTTCCTTGTCCATGAATTGTTCATGGGACTAGAGCTTCTTGATTATCCAGGAATGTCTTGGATGTCATTCTAGGTGTGCAGCACATACCACCTGCAGTCACAGATAGGCCATGTGAGAGCAGTGTGTAGTCACAGTTGCCATGAGAAACAGAAACTCTTCATGTGCTGGCTGCTGTAAATGAGCCTACAAGAGAAATGCTGGCCAAGCTGTGATGGAAGGAGGGAGAAAAAAAGGCATGTCCAAGGGATTGTATTCTAGTCATATTCATGATCCTAACTTAAGACAGGGGAGGATGAGACAGCATGTGTTCTGGTATGGGCTCTATATCCTTTGAGATATCTGAGTCCATAGGAGATAAGGACCCTGCTGAATCTAGTCAGGCTGCCATACCTTCTATATCTACAAGGGGAAATGTGCACCCTTGACTGCAGAAGGCATCCTAATTTCCTGAAAATGGGGCCCAAATCCAGGCAGTTGTTCCCCTCTGGGTGTAGTGGACCAGGGGAGATGTGGGGATATTTGAGGACAGGTGGACCTCAATCCTAGCACAGGCTACAGAGGCATGGTTCCACAAAGACACTCATCCTGGTCTGCAAAGTCTGTTTGTATTGCTGCATGTGGAAAATGGTCTAGGGCCTTAGGAGCCACTCACATTGATGGTCAATGAATTTTCATATCGGAGGTGTATGCAGGTGAGTTTGGTAGGTTAGGTGAAGTTAGAACTAAAAACATTACACCAAATCTGGTGTGATGCCAAATCTTTCCATGAATGCCCAAACAGGAGAGAGTTTAATCATGGGACTAAGGACTTGAAAGTAGAAGTGAGGAGCTGTTGAGTTCCCCAGTATCAAGTGGACTCATTTAATCACTCATCATTTATAAAGGAGGCTAGCAAGTATTGGAAACGGGAGGGGGATATCCCATGCAAACTCAACCGGCCAGGAATCACCACCTCAGATGTTGCCTTATGATTACACTGCACTCAGAAATTGTCTTGCTATGATTTTCCAGGGGATCCTTCCATTCACCCTTTGATGCAGAAACACCTTCAGAATGTGTTCTCCCTTAAGGTGTAATTCTTGTGACATGCCTATTGCCTCTCTGAGGAAAAGAACTCTTGCACATTTACATAGACCCCTTAACCAGCAGCTGGTAGATGCAGACTACAGTTCGGTGTCACAGATCCTGGCACAAGGATCCAGCAAGAAAGAGAAACAGATGGATGAAAGAAGAGCCTGATGAGCATAGGATAAAAATTGACTGCTAATGACAGAGTGAATCCAGGCTTTGCAATACCCCTGTGACTCCTGAATAATATCAGTGGAAGTTAATTTATGTATTTGGCACCAATCCATACAAGTCTTGAATAAATGATGTATATGAAATTGCAAATCACAGAAAAGTGACTTAATCATGTACCACATGTAGCTGGGTTCTATCTACATCTCTATGTGTTCTAGTAGTAACTGGGGTTCTGTTGGAATATGTTGAGGGGTCAAAGTCCACATCAGTCACAGACAGACTGGAGTATGCCTCAGAAAGTTTCTCATCCACAAACCTAGTGCATGTGATACTTTCAATATAATTTCCAGCTCACTGGCCACAATGAAGTCCCAATATGTGCTAAACCCCAACTTCAAAATGGAAAGATGAAAAAGAATCAATTTCAGACCCTAGTGAGAAATTCCATCCTCTAGATATTGATGATTCTATACCCTTGCCAGCATATGAATGAGATGGTGATGAAATCTACTTTCCTAAGAGTTGTCTCATTAGGGAATAGTGCCTCTAAAGCAATCCAGGTTCCTGGGGATGCACAATTGGCCAACACCACAGACACTTGCTGAATTCTCTCTTAAGAATGGGCTTGCAATTTAACCTGATACTTATCCAACCATGTTGTGTTCACTTGTTTGAACATAGGAGGTAATGTAGAGACACTGCAGGGGTTTATGATCTGAACAGGTGTTTTAAGGAAGATGACTAGATGTTTCCTGCTTTGACAATGTGATAAGCTTTAGAGAGAAATCACCCCAAGGAAGAATCAAATGATTTCTATCAAAATCTCTAGTTGCATCTTGAGATGAATTCATCCAGCATCTTTGGTACAGGTGAAATCCCAATATCTAGGGAGTAATGAGGAGAGAAAAATTTCTCCCTGACCCTTCAATGTACAAGAGTGTTGTAGCTGCTCACTGAGAAGAAAATTAAGCAAGGGAAGCATGGAGGCATTTGGCATAGGAGAAGTAGACATTTGTAGGAAATATTAGATGCTCTGATCTTTGGTACCAAAAGAAACTTAGCGAATCTGTCACACCTGAACACCAAGTTCTTACAATTCCAAACGGTTCACACCTGTCTCATTGTTTTTTTTTTCTCCTGTGTGTTCCCTGAAGAAATTCCAAACATCTGGGGCAAACACATATCTCAGTGGTGTTGCTGGATCTTGCTTTCCACCTCAGATACGTGGGTGCTTTGAAAAGTTAGATGTCCTGGGCTTAGTCTGTCTCTGTCAATAAGGGAATGTCTCAACAAATTCACAAGGCAGAGTCTGTACATATCTATAGAGAATCTAAAAAGGTGAGGGATCACAGGATCTATGAACCCATGAATCATATTTGCTCAGAGAACAAATGATCCCCATTCAGTTTTCAAACGGTCAGTAGGTATATTTGCAGGAATTTCTTTCAATACTCCTTGCAGTTTGATTATTTGGAGAAAGACACATCCATTGAACTGTCAGTCCTTTACTTCCCCCCAAAATTCTGCTGTTCTGGTTTAATTCCCACTCAAGAAATGGCTAAGTTGATAACCAAAGCTACTGGGACATGGGAGCAAAATAGGCTAGAGCTACAATATGTAGAAAGCAATGAGCTGGTATGCAGGAGTTTGAATTGGAAGGGCATGGAATTTTCTGTCTCGTGTAGGGAAATTCATGTTTTTCCTTGCCATGGCTTGTTACTGGGCCTGGAGCTTCTTGGTTATCGATGAATAGCTTGGCTGTCATTCTAGCTGTGGAGCACATACTGCCTGCAGTCACAGACAGCATGTATGAGAGCAGAGTGCTGTGATGGTTGCCATGGCAATCTGAACTTCCTCATGGGTTGGCTGCTGTAGAGGAATCTTCAAGAGAAGTGCTCCTCCAGCTGTTCGGGAAGGAGGTACCAAAAACAGGCAAATCCCAGTGATCTATTGTTTGCAATATTAGCGATCCTAACTTAGGACAGGAGTGGAGGAGTCAGCATGTGTTGTGTTTTGGACCCCTCTGCGTTTGAGACATCTGACTCCATCAGAGATTAGGACCCTGCTGAAGCCAGTCAGGCTGCCATGCCTTCCATGTACATAAGGGATATTGTGCACACTTAGCTACAGAAGGCATCATAATTTCCTGGAAATGGGGTCCAGCTCCAGGAAATTGGTCCTGTCCAGGTGTAGTGGACCTGAGGTGATGCAAGGATGTTTGACAACGTGTGGTCACTCACCGTACCATAAACCACAGGGGAATCATCCCTGAAAACTTCATTCTGTTCTGCTTAATCTGGGTGTATTGCTTCATCAGGAAAATGGCCTAGGGTCTTAGGAACCACGCATATTGCTCGCCAAATACGTTTCTTAGCAGAGGTGTATGCAGGTGAGATTAGAAGCATAGGTGAAATTAGAACTGGAAAACATCACACAAACTCTGTTGTGATGCCAAACCTTTCCATGAATGCCTGAACATGAGACAGTTTAACACTGTGATTAAGAACTTGTATGCAGAAATGAGGAGCTGCTGAGCTCCCCAATGTCACGTGGATGCATTTAATCAATCATCATTTATGAAGGAGGCTAGCTAGTTTTTGGCAGTGGAGCGGAGATATTCCATGCTAACTCCACCAGCCAGGAATCACCAACTCAGCTGTTGCCTTACAATTACTCTGCACGTAGAAGTTGTCTTGCCATGATTTTCCAGGGGGCCCTTCCACTCACACTTTGATGCAGAAGCACCTTCAGAATGTGTTCTCATTTAAGGTGTAATTCTCTTGACTTGTCTATCGCCTGTCTGAAGAAAGGAAATCTGGCACATTTACATGGACCCCTTAGCCTGGAGTTAGTAAAGGCAAACTACAGTTCAGTGTCACAGATCCTGGCAAAATGATATAGCAAGAATGAGAAAGAGACAGATGAAACAAGAGCCTGATAGTCACAGAATTAATCTGGAACTCTAATGACAGAGTGAATTCAGGTCTTGCATAATCCTGTGGCACCTGAATAATATCCTTGGAAGTTACTTTATGTATTAAACACCAATTCATACCAGTAGTGAATAAATGATGTACATAAATTTGCAAATTAAAAAAAAACTTTGCAAATGGGTACCACATGTAGCTGGGTTCTATCTACATCTCTCTGTTTTCTAATTGCTATTGGGTTTCTGTTGGAATACGTTGAGGGGTAAAAGTCCACATTTATTTCACAGTCTGGAGTGTGCCCCAGAAAGTTTCTCTTCCACAAACCCTAGTGCATGTGATACTTTCAAAGTCATTTCTGGCTTGAAAGCCACATTGGAGTCCCAATATGTGCTAAACCCCAACTTCAATGTGGGAAAATGGAGAAGAATCCATTTTAGACCCTGGTGAGAATTTCCATCCTATAGATATTACTGATTCTTTACACTTGTCAGGAAGTGAACCAGAAGGTGATGTACTATGCTTTTTGGGAGATGTCTCATTTAGGGTATAGTGCATGTAATTCAATTCAGGGCCTGGGGATGAACAACTGGGTACCATCACAGAGTCTTTCTAAATTCTGTCTTTAGAATGGGCTTTCAATTTACCCTGACACATATCCAACCTTTTTGTGTTCATTTGGTTCAACAGAGGAGGTACATAGTGACACTGCAATGCTTTAATATCTGAACAGACATTTTAAAGTAGATCACTGTAAATTTCCCAACAGACTATGTGATCAGATTTGGAGAAGAACCACCCCAAAGAAGAGTCAAATAATTTCTATCAAATTGTCTACATCCCTCTTGAGATGAATGCAGCCAGCATCCTTTTTTGCAGGTGAAATTCAAATGTCTAGGTAGTAATGAGGAGAGAAAGATTTCTCCCTGTCCCACTAATGAACAAGAGTGTTGTAGGTGCTCAATGACTAGGCAATTAACTGGGGAAAGCTTGGAAGAATGTGGCATAGGATAAGTAAGACTTCTTCGGGAATATTAGATGCTCTGACCATTGGGACCAAAGGCTATTGAGGGAATCATTCACACCTGAACACCAAGTGTTTACAATTCCAAACACCACACAGCTGTCTAATTGTTTCCATTCCTCCTGTGCATTCCTCAAGAAATTTCAAGCAGTTGGGCCAAATGCATATCCCAGTGGTGTTGCTAGATCTTGCTTTTCACCTCAGATATATGGATGATCGGAAAAGTTGGATTTCCTGGGCACAGTCTGTTTCTGTGAATTAGGAAATGTCTCAACAAATTCACAATGCAGAGTCTGTTCATATGTACAAAGAATGGGAAAAGGTGAGGGACCACACTATCTATGAACCATGAATCATATTTGCTCAGAGAAAACATGATCCCCATTCACTTTTCAAATGTCCAGTAGTCAAGTTTGCAGGATTTCCTCTCAATACTCTTTTCAGTGTCATTATTTGTTGAAAGGCATACCATTGAACTGTCAGTCCTTCATTTCTCCCCAACATGCTGAAATCCTGTTTTCATTCCCACTGAAGAAATGGCTAAATTGATAACCAAAGCTACTGGGATATAGGAGCAAAATAGGTGAGAGCTTTATTATGTAGAGAGGAATGGGCTTGTATGCCAGAGTTTCGATTGGAAGGGTGGAGAATTTTCTCTCATGTAGGAGAATTCAGATTTCTAGTTGCCCAGGACATGTTGCTGAGTTATCCAGGACTGCCTTGGCTGTCATTCCAGCTTTGCACCACCTATGGCCTGCAGTTCCAGTTGGATCATGTGATATTCGAGTGGCATCAGAGTTGTCATGGCAACCAGAACCTCCTCATGTGGTATCTGCTGTGGAGGAGCCTACAAGAGTAGGGCTGGCCCAGCTGTGCTGAATGGAGGGACAAAAAAACAGGCGAGTCCCAGGTGTTTTTGCTACCCATTTTAGCAATCCTCACTTAGGACAGGAGAGGAGGAGTCAGAATGTGTTGTGCTTTGGGCCAGTCTGCCTTAGAGATATCTGAGTCCATCATAGATAAGGACCCTGCTGAAGCCGGTCAGGCTGCCATACCTTCCATACCACAAGTGGCAAGGTACACACTTGGCTGCAGAAGGCATCCTAATTTCCTGGAAATGGGGCCCACATTCAGGCAACTGGTCCCCTCCAGGTGTAGTGGAAACAGTGGAGATGCAGGAATGTTTGATGACGTGTGGTCACCCACCAAAGTATGCCACAGTGGCATAAATCTCGAGGATATTCATCATGGTCTGATCAGTCCTGGTGTATTTCTGCATCTGTCAAATGGCCTAGGACCTTAGAAGCTACTCACATTGATGGTCAAGTGCTTTTCATAGCAGAGGTGTATGTGGGTGAGCTTGGTAGGTTAGGTGAAGTTTGAACTGGAAAATATCACACCAACTCTGGTGTAATGCCAAAACTTTCCATGAATTTCAAAAACAGGAGACAGTTTAACCCTGGGATTGAGGATTTATAAGTTGAAGTTTGGAGTTGCTAAGCTCCCTAATGTCAAGTGGAGTCATGAAGTCACTCATCATTTACCAAGGAGGCTAGTAAGTTGTTGACAATGGAAGGGAGACATGTGTTGCTAACTCCACCAGTCAAAAATCACCACGTCAGCTCTTGCCTTATGATTATGGTGCACTCAAAAGTTGTCTTGCTATGATTTTCCAGGAGGCCTTCACTCACCCTTTGATGCAGAAACACCTTCAGAATATGTTCTGACTTAAGGTGTGTTTCTCTTGCCCTGCCTACCTCCTGTCTGAGGAAAGGTTCTCAAACACATTTCCATTGACCACTTAACCTGCAGCTGGTAGAAGGAGATGACAGTTCTGTGTCACAGATCCTTGCACAAGTATCCAGCCAGAATGAGAAACAAACGGATGAAACAAGAGACTGATGAGCACAGGATATCTCTGGATTTCTAATGACAGAGTGAATGCAGGCTTTACATCACCCCTGTGGTTCTTGAATAAAATCAGTGGAAGTTAATTTATGGATTCAGCACCAATTCATACAAGTCTTGAGTAAATGATGTATATTAAATTACAATTCACAAAGAACTGAATTAAATGAGTACTGCATGTAACTGGGTTCTCTCTACACCTCTCTGTTCTCTAGTTGTTATTGGGGTTCTGTTGAAATATATTGAGGATTGAAAGCCCACATCTATTGCTGAAAGACTGAAGTGTGCCCCAGAAAGCTTTTCCTCCACAAACCCTAGTGCATGTGATACTTACAATTTCATATCCTGCGAGATGGCCACAATGAAATGCCAATATGTGCTAAATCCGAAGTTCAATATGCGAGAATGGAAAAGAATCAATTTCAGACCCTGGTGAGAATTTCCATCCTAAAGATATTGCTGATTCTTTACACTTGCCAGGAAAACAATGAAAAGTTGATGAACTTCTATTTGGGAGTTGTCTCATTTAGGGTATAGTGCCTCTAAATCAATACAGGTGCCTAGGGACAAACAATTGGGTGAAATCACATAGAGTTTCTGAATTCTCTCTTTAGAATGGGCTTGCAATTTACCTGACACTCATCCAAACATTTTGTGTTCACTTGGTTCAACAGAGGAGGTACGTAGTGACACTGCAGGGTTTTATGATTTAAACAGATATTTTAGAGTAGATGACTGAAAATTTCCAGACCTGACTATGTGTTCAGCTTTGTAGAAGAACCACCCCAAAGAAGAGTCAAATAATTTCTCTCAAATTCTCTATGTCAATCTTGAGATGAATGCCACCAGCACCCTTTCCTGCAGGTGAAACACCAATGTCTAGGGGATAATGTGGAGAGAAAGATTTCTCCCTGCCCCTTTAATTAACAAGAGTGTTGTAGCTGCTCGATGACCAGAGAATTTACTGAGGTACGGTTGGAGGAATATGAAATAGGAGAAGTAGACCTTTGTAGGAAATATTAGATGCTCTGACCATTGGGACCAAAGGAAATTGAGGGAATCATTCACACCTGAACACCAAGTCCTTACAATTCCATACAGCTGACAGCTGTCTAATTGTTTTCATTCCTCATGTACATCCCTTGAAGAAATTCCACACAGCTCTGTCAAATGCATATCCCAGTGGTGTTGCTTGATCTTGCTTTTCACCTCAGATATGTGGGTGCTTGGAAAAGTTTGATTTCCTTGGCATAGTCTCCTTCAGTGAATAAGGGAATGTCTCAACAAATTCAAAAGGCAGAGTCTGTACATGTGTATACATAATGTGAAGAGGTGGGGGACCACAGTATTTATGAGCCCATGAATCATCTTTGCTCAGAGAAAAAAATGATCCCAGTAAATTTTCAAATGTTCAGTAGTTATGTTTGCAGGAATTCCTCTCAATACTCTTTGTAGTGTCATTATTTGTTGAAAGACATATCCATTGAACTGTCAATCCTTCATTTCTCCCCAAAATGCTGCAATCTTGTTTTCATTCCCACTCAAAATTGGCTATGTTGATAACCAAAGGTACTGGGACATGGTAGCAAAATAGGTGGGAGCCATATTATATTGAGATTATTGGACTTGCATGCCAGAGTTTGGATTGGAAAGGTGTGGAATTTTATGTCTCATGTAGGAGAATTCAGGTTTTTCCTTGCCCAGTGCATGTTGCTGGGCCTAGAACTTTGTGGTTATCCACAACTGCCTTGGCTGTTATTCCAGCTTTGCAACGCCTACGGCCTGCAGTTCCAGTAGGGCCCAGTGAGATCAGAGTGGCTACAGAGATGTCATGGCAACCAGAACCTCCTCATGTGCTAGTTGCTGTGGAGAAACCTACAAGAGAAGGGCTGGCCCAGTTGTGCTGGATGGAAGGAGATAAAACAGGCAAGAGTCAGGCGTTTTTGCTTCCCATATTAGCAATCATTACTTAAGACAGGAGAGGAGGAGTCAGCATGTGCTGTGGTATGGGCCAGTCTGCCTTGGAGACATCTGAGTCCAATGCAGATAAGGAGTCTGCTGAAGCTAGTGAGGCAGCCATAAGTTCCATGTCCACAAGTAACAATGTGCACAAGTGGCTGCAGATGGCATTCTAATTCCCTGGGAATGGGGCCCAGCTGCAGGAATTTGGTCACCACCACATGTAGTGGAGCAGCGATGTTCCATGGTGTTTTGATGACTTGTGGACAACCACCTGAGCACAGGCCACAGGGACATGCATCCCCAACACACTCACCATTGTGTACTCAGTCCTGGTGTACTTCTACATCTGTCAAATAGCCTAGGGCCTTAGGAGCCACTCACTTTTATGGACAGTAGTTTTTCATAGCAGAGGTGTATGTGGTTGAGCTTGGTAGGTTAGCTGAATTTTGAATTGGAAAACATCATGCAACTCTGGTGTGAAGCCAAAACTTTCCATGAATGCCTGAAGAGGAGACAGCTTATCCCTGGGATTGAGGAGTTGTAAGTAGAAGTGTGGAGTTGCTGAGCACCCCAATGTCAGGTGGAGTCATTTAATCACTCATCCTTTATGAAGGAGACTATTAAGTTGTGAGTAATGGAAGAGAGACATACCAAGCTTTCTCCACTGGCAAGGAATCACCATCTCAGCTGTTGTCTTATGATTGTGATACACTCAGAAATTGTCTTGCTATGATTTTCCAGGGGCCCTTCCATTCACCCTTTGATGCAGAAACAGCTTCAGAATGTGTTCTGACTTAAGATATTAAGTATTTCTTTTGCCCTGCCTATTGCCTGTCTGAGTAAAGGTCCTCTGTCACGGATTCTATGGATTCTTTAACCAGTATCTGGTAGAAGCAAACTAGAGTTCAGTGTCATAGATGCAGGCATAAAGATTTAGCAAGAATGAGAAACAGATGGATGAAACAAGAGACTGATGATCACAGGATATCCCTGGACTCTTAAGACAGAGTGAATTCAGGCTTTACATAACCCATGTGGCTCTTCAATAATATCAGTGGAAGTTAATTTATGTATTCAGTGCCAATTTATGATATTCTTGAATAAATTATGCATATAAAATTGCAGGTCACAAAAAACTGAGTTAATCGAGTATCTCATGTACCTGGGTTCTATCTACACTCGTTGTTTTCCAGTTGTTATTGGGGTTCTGTTGGAATACATTGAGGGGTAAAAGCCCACATCTATTGGGGAGAAACTGGAGTGTGTCCAAGAAAGTTTTTCCTCTGCAAACCCTAGTGCATGGAATACTTACAATTTAATTTCCTGCTCAAAGGACACAATGAAATACCAATATGTGCTAAATACCAAGTTCAATATGCAAAAATGGAAAAGAATCAATTTCAGACCCTGGTGAGAATTTCCATC
>JAJEJO010013636.1:0-15814 GCA_020662805.1 Glaucomys volans | reverse complement strand
TAGACTTAGGAAATACAAAAGAGAAAGGAAGGAGGAAGGGAGAGAGATGGAGAGACAATTCCTTGCATCTTATGCAATAATAATAGGATGAAATTAGAAATCAATAACAAAAAGAAAAACAGAATCCATTTCAACATGTGAAGATTAAATAATGCCCATTTGAATGAGGAATGGGACATGGGAGAAATCAAAAAATCTTAACAAATGAGGACACAGACACAGCATATCAAATAGCAAGTACACACATTTTCTTTTAGCTCATTGACCATTTTAAAACTACGAACTCTCTAAACTCTTTCTGGCATTTCCTCCACTGTGGTGTCAATAGTGTCATTGTTGAGGTGTTAGGGGTTGGTTTGGTGGTTTGTTCCATTTTTTTTTAATAGTGCTTATATGTCTGCCCATCTACTGGGAAGTTTATTGCTTTGTCTTTTAAGCAAAGGACTACTCCATGAGTTTCTTTCTCTTAAGAAACCTGGATTAGGTGAACATCCAGGTATTGATACTTCAGCTCAACCTGTAGCCTCGGCTGATCCCACTATCAGCACCACTTTGAGAAAAGCAACTAAATCCCTATTTACTACAATCTCTTCAGGGCCAAGCCACATACTATTCAACCTTACGAAAGTGAAACACTTGCTGATATTGTTTGCCCCGGGTCCTCTAATCCAGGTATAAACTTGTAGTGAAGTTCTAGAACAGGCTAAAAAATTAATTACTAAATATAGTAAAATTTCTGTAGCATTATATGAGGACTTAAGGTGGATGAAGAAATACTAGGCAAAAGAGAGGCGGGTAAGATGGATGGGGGAATTTGAGGTAGTAGCAGAAAATGGAAGATGGAAACTAGGAGGTAAGAGGAGTAAGTATAAACTAGGACTAGGAAAACAAAGATAGGGAGAACAATCCCAATGAATGCTTTAAAATATTAGAAGAAATACATCAAAGTGTGTTGAAGGCATAATGCTTGTTATTAACAAAAAACAATCAGGATGAAGAAAAATATATATGATCAGAGTTGATGCTAGAGTTATTTATAGTAAGCCATGCCAAGGTGAAGAAAATTCTTGTTGAATCGTGGCTTATATTTCATTAGCATTTGAAACATTGAGCAGATGTCCATCATTCTTTGATTTTGGATCCCTCCAGAGGGCCTGGAGCACAGGAGTCACTCCCTAGTTGTTATGGCCCTCCCAACAGCCAGTTTTGGTTTGTCAGCTCAGGAGCCTTGGTTCGCTGATTGGAAGGTGTGGGGTTGTGTCTGTTGGTTGTTTTGATTGTGTGCAGGAGTTCAAGATGCAGAGCCCTGGGATATTACTGTGATTGCTGTGGGGCGCCATGTACCTGCTGCCATCCACAGGATCCTTTCCATAAGGGCATAGAGCCTGATGGCTGTCTATAAGCAGAGGTCCATTGTCTATGGATTCTCCATGAGTGGTCTGTGCTGCAGAAATGCTCCCCCTGGCCTATGCTGATCACTGGGGTACTGTTCTTACTACTGAGGAAAGGGACTCTGCTTCTTCACCTGGTTTCTAGCTTCCACTATGCCAGGCTGTGAATGGCAGGCACAGATTTCCTGTGCTGAGTGTAACTGAGGCAGGGTCCACTCCATATGCAAGAGATTCTAACTACAATTGTGGCTAAGGGTCAGGCTGAAGGTGTGTCAGGGGCCATTGTTCTCTGCTGCTTTGGACCCAGGCAACATTCCCCTTGACTGACCTATGGACTATGGTAAAAATTCAGGCACTTTTTCTTTAAACCTTCCTGGGGCCTCTGGAAATTTCTCATCCTGGTCTTTCACCAGCTACTGCCATGATCTGGGGAACTGTCCCTCTATGCTATTGGATATCCAGGCAGCTTCCCTCCAGGATGGCCCCATGCAGATCAGGGCCACATCAGGAGGAGAGTTCCTCTACATTTCTTGGAACTCAGGCAGCTTCCTGCTATGCCTCCCTACAGTGGGAACTGGCGACAGCAGCTGTTCTAACAGCTCCCCTTTCCATTTTCCTCTGCTAGGCACATAAACTGCCTTGCTGCTCAGGTCTGAGCTCTCATCTCCCCTGCCACCATTACTCTTTTCTGCTCCTTCTCTGCATGGGCTTCTGGGGCCAAGCTGAGAATCAGGGCCACGACGGCCAGCACTGGTTCGAAAGGATTTAAATCTTTTTTAAAACCTTTCTTCTCATGTCCTACAGTCCTTGCACATCAGAGGCAGTGACTTTTTGCACCATCAACTTAGTTTTTGACTCTTTGGACTCCTTATTATTCAATTGCATACATACCTGTACATACAGAATTTCTTTTTTTATTGGTTCTTTTTAATTATACTTGACAGTAGAACCCATTTTGATATAATTATGCAGCAAGGAATGTATCTTTTTTTCACAATGTAAATTCACACCATTCATATAATCTTACATATACATAGGGCAATACTGTCTGTCTCAGTCTACTATCTTTCCTTCCCCCACCCTCTCCCATCCCATTTTCCTCTACACCATCCATATTTCTTCCATTCTTTTCTTATCCTCCCCATAACTCCTTCCCCGCATTATGTATCAGCATCCACTGATCAGAGAAATCATTCAGCCTTTGGTTTTGGGGGCTTGGCTTATTTCACTTAGCATGATATTCTCCAACTCCACCCATTTACCAGCAAATGCCATAATTTTATTCTTCTTCATGGGTAAGTAATATTTTATTGTGTATATATACAACAGTTTCTTTATCCATTCTTCAACTGAAGGGCATCTAGGTTGGTTCCACAATCTAACTATTGTGAATTGAGCAACTATGAACATAGACGTGACTGCATCCCTATACTTTGCTGATTTTAAGACCTTTGGGTATCATCTGAGGAGTGGGATAGCTGGGTAAAATGGTAGGTCCATTCCAAGTTTCTTGAGGAATCTCCATTCTGCTTTCCAGAGTGGCTGCACCAATTTGCAAATCCACCAACAATGTATGAGTGTGCCTTTTTCCCTACATCCATGCCAGCACTTATTATTGCTTGTATTCCTGATAATAGCCATTCTAATTTGAGTTAGATGAAAGCTTAGGGTGTTTTTAATTTGCATTTCTCTAATTACTAGAGATGATGAGCATTTTTTCATATATTTGTTGATCACTTGTATATCATCTTCTGTGAAGTGTCTGCCAAGTTCCTTAGCCCATTTATTGATTGGCTTCTTTGCATTTTTGGTGTAAAGTTTTGTAAGTTCTTTATAAATTTTGGAGATCAGTGCTCTGTCTGAAGTGTGTGTGGAAAAGATTTTTTTTCCCACTCTGTAGGCTCTCTTTTCACATTATTGATTGTTTCTTTTGCTGAGAAAAAGCTTTTTAGTGTGAATCCGTCCCATTTATTCATTCTTCCTTTTATTTTTGCGCCCTGGTAGTCATATTGAGAAAGTCTGGTACTAAGCCAATATGAAGAAGATTCGCTCCTACTATTTCTACTATTTCTTCTATTTGGTGAAGGGTATCAGGTTTAATTCCTAGATCCTTGATCCATTTTGAGTTGAGTTTTGTACAGGGTGAGAGATAGGGGTTTAATTTCATTTTATTGCATATGAATTTCCAGTTTTCCCAGCACCATTTGTTGAAAAGGCTAGCTTTTCTCCATTGCATGTTTTGGGCACCTTTTTCTAGTATGAGACAACTGTACTTATGTGGGTTTGTCTCTGTGTCTTCTATTCTATGCCACTGGCCTACTTGTCTATTTTGGTGCCAATACCATACTGTTTTAGTTACTATTGCTCTGTAGTAGAGTTTTAGGTCTGATATTGTGATACCTCCTGCATCATTCTTCCTGTCCAGGATTGCTTTGGCTGTTCTGGGTCTTCTGTTCTTCCAGAAGAATTTCATAATTGTTTTCTTCATTTCTTTGAGGAATGTTATTGGGATTTTTATTGGAATTGTGTTAAACTTGTATAGCACCTTTGGAAGTATGGCCATTTTGATTATATTATTTCTGCCTATCCAAGAACATGGAAGATCTTTCCATCTTCTAAGGTCTTCCTCTACCTCTTTCTTTAATGTTCTGTAGTTTTCATTGTAGAGGTCTTTTACCTCTTTTGTTAGATTGATTTCCAAGTATTTTATTTTATTTGAGGCTATTATGAACGGAATTGTTTTCCTCATTTCACTTTCAGATGATTCATTGCTTATGTAGATAAATGCATTTGATTTACGTGTGTTTATTTTATATCCTGTTATTTTACTGAATTCATTAATTAGGCCTAAATGTTTCCTGGTGGAGTTTTTTGGATCCTCTAAATATAGGATCATGTCATCAGCAAATAGTGACAGCTTGAGTTCTTCTTTTCCTATTCATATACCTTTACTTTCTGTGGTCTGTCTAATTACTCTGGCTAGCATTTCCAGCACAATATTGAATAGAAATGGTGACAGTGGGCATCCCTGTCTTGTTCCAGTTTTTAAAGGGAATGTTTTCAGTTTTTCTCCATTAAAAATGATGTTGGCCATGGGCTTAGCATAATAGCCTTTACATTGATGGAGTATGTTCCTACCATCCCTATTTTTTCTAGTGTTTTGAGCATGAAAGGGTGTTGTATTTTGTCAAATGCTTTCTCAGCATCTATCGAAATAATCATGATTCTTAACCTTAAGTCTATTGATGTGATGAATTACATTTATTGATTTCCAGATGTTGAACCAACCTTGCATCCCTGGGATAAATCCCACTAGATCGGGGTGCACTATCTACTTAATATGTTTTGTAAGCGATTTGCCAGAATTTTGTTAAGGATTTTAGCATCTATATTCATCAGAGATATTGGTCTAAAGTTTTATTTTCTAGATGTGTCTTTGGTTTTGGTATCAGAGTGATACTAGCTTCATAGAATGAATTTGGAAGGATTCCCTCCTTTTCTATTTCATGAAATACTTAGGAGTATTGGTGTAAGTTCTTCTTTGAAGGTCTTGTAGAACTCAGCTGAGAATCCATCTGGTCCTGGGCTTTTCTTGGTTGGTAGGCTTTTGATGGATTCTTCTATTTTGTTACTTGAAATTGATCTGTTTAAATTGTGTATGTCCTCCTGGTTCAGTTTGGGAAGATCATGTCTCTAGAAATTTGTTGATGTCTTCAAGATTTTTTATTTTATTGGAGTATAGATTTCAAAGTAGCTTCTAAATATGTTTTGTATTTCAATGGTATCTATTGTGATATTTCCTTTTTCGTCACAAAGTTTAGTCATTCGAGTTTTCTCTCTCCTCTTTGTTAGTGTGGCTAATGGTTTATCGATTTTGTTTACTTTTTCAAAGAACTAACTTTTTGTTTTGTCAATTTTTTGAATTGTTTCTTTTGTTTCAATTTCATTGATTTCAGCTCTGATTTTAATTATTTTCTGTCTCCCATTACTTTTGGTGTGGTTCGTTCTTCTTTTTCTAGGTCTTTGAGATGTAAGATTAGGTCATTGAGTTGCTGATTTTTTATTATTTTCTTGAATGTGCTCAATGCAATCAATTTTCCTCTTAGTACTGCTTTCATAGTGTCCCAGAGATTTTGATATGTTGTATCGTCATTCTCAAGAATGATCTTCAAGAATTTTTTTACCTCCTCCCTGATGTTTTCTGTTATCCATGCTTCATTCAATAGCATATTATTTGGTCTCCAGGTGTTGGAATAGTTTCTGTTTTTTATTTTGTCATTGATTTCTAATTTCATTCTATTATGACCCAATAGAATACAAGGTAGTATCTCTACTTATTTGCATTTACTAAGAGCTGCTTTGTGGCATAACATATGATCTATTTTAGAGAAAGAGCCATGTGCTGTTGAGAAGACAGTGTATTTGCTTATTGATGGATGAAATATTCGATATATGTCTGTTAAACCTAAGTTGTTGATTGTGTTATTGAGTTCTATGGTTTCTTTGTTTAGTTTTTTGTTTGGTAGATCTATCTACCAAAATAAAAAGTGGTGTGTTAAAGTCATCCAGAATTATTGTGTTGTGTTCTATTTGATTCCTGTAATTGAGAAGGATTTGTTTGATGTACATGGATGGGCCATTGTTTGTGTCATAAATATTTATGATCGTTATATCTTCTTGATTTATGGTTCCCTTAAGCAGTATGAAATGACCTTATTTATCCCTTCTGAATAACTTCAGCTTGAAGTCCACTTTTTCTGATATAAGAATGGAAACCCCCGCTTTTTTATTGAGTCTGTGTGCGTGATACGTTTTTTCCCCCTCCTTTCACCTTTAGTCTGTGGATGTCCTTTTCTATGAGCCTAGTCTCTTGAAGGCAACATATTGTTGGGTCTTTCTTTTTAATCCACTCTCCCAGTCTATGTCTTTTCATTGACGAGTTAAGGTCATTAATGTTCAGGGTTATTATTGAGATATGATTTGTATTCCCAGACATTTTGGCTTAGTTTTGGTTTTTAACGTGACTTGGTTTCTCCTTTAATTGGCTTTTCCTTTAGGGTAGTTCCTCCCTTTGATGATTTACATTGTTGTTGTTCATTTCTTCCTCATGGAATATCTTGCTGAGAATGTTCTGTAGTGCAGGCGTTCTATGTGTCAATTCCTTTAACTTTTGTTTGTTGTGGAAGGATTTTATTTCATCTTCAAATCTGAAGGTTAGCTTTGCTGGATATAGGATTCTTGGTTGGCAACCATATTCTTTCAGAGCTTGAAATATATTGTTCCAGGCCCTTCTAACTCTTAGTGTCTGGGCTGAGAAATCTACTGATATCCGTATTGGTTTCCCCCTGTAGGTAATCTGATGCTTTTCTCTCACAGTCTTTAAAATCCTATCTTTATTTTGTACATTAGGCATTTTCATTATAATGTGTCTTGCTGTGGATCTGCTGTAATTTTGTGCATTTCGTGTTCTGTAAGCCTCCTGTAATTGAATTTCCATTTCATTCTTCAGGTTTGGGAAATTTTCTGATATTATTTCATTGAATAGGTTGTTCATTCCTTTGGTCTATATCTCTGTGTCTTCCTCAATCCTGATCATTCTTAAATTTGGTCTTTTCATGATATCCCATAGTTCTTGGAGGTTCCAGTCATGATTTCTTACCAACTTCTCTGTTTGGGCAACTTTATTTTCAAGATTCAATATTTTGTCTTCATTGTCTGAGGTTCTGTCTTCCAAGTGATCTAATCTGTTGCTGATGCTTTCCATTGAGTTTTTTATTTGGTTTATTGCTTCCTTCATTTCAAGGATTTCTGTTTGGTTCTTTTTCAGAATCTCTATCTCTTTGTTGAAGTGATTTTTGTTTCCTGTAGTTGCTCTTTCAGCTGCTTATTGGAATGGCCAGTCATTGCCTGTATTTGCTCTCTTAAGTCATCATTTGCTTCTCTGATCATTTTAATCATGTATAATCTGAACTCCTTTCCTGACATTTCTTCTACTACCCTGTCATTGGATTCTATTAGTGTAGAATCTTGGTTTGTTTGGAACACTTTCCTCCCTTGTTTTTTCATATTGTTCATGTATCTTCCCCTCTAGCAGTGCAAATCTGGGGTATTGTAGTTTCTGCCCTATAGGCTTATAGTCACCCTATAGTTTTCCAAAACCTCTTCTTTAAGGGGGGAGATCAATATTAACAACACCCAGTACAGATAATATGCAGCTCTAAACCAAATAGCCCCTATGAAGGCTATTGCTACAGTAGTATTTTTGTTACAATATTTTTACAACATTTTCATAATAAACAGGATGAGTTCAATTATTATCTACAGTATAACAAATATTGCAATGAGGACTGCAGTTTCTAAGGGATGACAAAGAGGATGGGGAGGGGTGTAGGATGTAATTGTTAATAGTGGAAGAAATGAGTATGAAGAAGTTCTAGATCATAGGAAGAGTGAAAGTGTAGTCAAAAGAAGTTGGTTGTTAGCATGAGAAGAGTGAGAAAAAGCCCTTGAGGAAACAGGTAAACAAAACATAAGTAGAGAGTAAGAAAAGTAAAGAAATAAAAATTTAAAAGCTTTCACAAAGGAGAAAAAAAAATATCTACACTATAACAGTCATATACTATTCAAACCTCCCAGTCTTCAGTAGCCTGAGGCATGAGAGGTACCTGCCAATGACCTTCCAGTCTCCAGCAGGCATCTTAGGATGGAATTTGCCCCACCTAGTGACAGTTTCCACTTTGTGGATAATCCAAGATGGCTGCCCTGGCTTCCAAACATGTTAGCAAATGGGGATATGCAGTGCAGCTCATGGGCACCGAGTCTGTTTGGGGTACAGTCAGTCATGCCAGGGCCCCTGGAGATGGTGTGCTGTCAGTCAAGCCAGGGGTCCTGGAGGTGGGGTGTTGTCATTTGGGCCAGCGGTCCTGCAGTTCCTGGCTTTTTTTCCCAAAATGATGGCAGCCACATGTAACCAAATCTGCAAGTACTGTGACAGTGGACTTTCAGGTAACAGCAGGCAGCTGGCGATCCACTGATGGTCTGCAGGCTCTGCAGGCTACTGGCAGAGGATCAGCAGATGAACCTCAGTTGGTGGGTGATGGGTAGGTGAAAAGCAGGTGATGGGCAGGCCAGAGGCAGGCAAACAGGCAAATGACAGATGATAGGTGGCAGTCAGTGAGCAATCTGCACTCAAATGTAGTTGATATGCTGGCAGACTGAGAGTGGTCGAGGTAGACAAATCAGGTAAACAGCAGGGGATCAATGAGGAGTAAAGACTACCTCACAGAGAAACAGATTTTCCTCTGTTTGAATCCTTAGTTATCGGCAAGTAATACAGCCTCCCTCTAGTCCGCCATCTTGGATCTCCAGAATTTCTTGCATGTATTTTATCTCTGACAGACCAGCTCCAACTATAAGATTGTACAATAATTCAGAAAAACATTCAAAGGTCAGATTGTTACAGTAAAACCATCACCATTTTCTTAGACAGGTTTATAATGGTGTCCCTTTCAGCCAAGATCTTTCCCAAAAAACTACCTATAGAATCAATATAGTATTGCCCATGAATTAAAGGGCTAGAAACAGATACAAAAATTAAAAAAAAAATACAAACAGAGGATCCCCCAAACCATGACCAACAGATGAGAACCTTTGAAACTGAACAGATAGTGGGAAAATCCCACCAAATTCCCAACTTCTGCTTAACCAGGACTTCTGCACTAGCAGTGCCACAGAGGTCCCCATGGTTAGGGACTGGATGTTCCCATGTAGGGGAATCAGATGTGTAGAATCAAGGGTCTCAGTTTGCATACCAGGGGAGCCTATTAGATGGCCAAGGTATCCCATCTTTACTGGGTTCAGATTCCTTTCTCTCAATGTAGACTAAAATGGAACAATCCATAAAGTTCAAGGAAGGAAGGCAGGAGTTCCCAGAAGCAGAAGGGGCTTCAGCAGTTCCTGGGATATTCCCTCAGTCCCTCCCTTTACTCACAGTAATAGCTCCTCTGGTTCTACAGAGGCAAACTCACTAGTCTCCTAACTCTCTTGCAGTCAGCCCTTCACAAGTTTGCCTTATGTCCTCAGCCTGGATGTGGGGTCACTTGGAGTGCCAGGCCTGCCCAAGAAAGCTGGAGCAGGAGCTGCTCCCAGGTCCCTTGGTCTGTTGCAAATTTGTTACCAAAAGCTCTGTCCTTGTCCCTGATGCAAATTTAATATGGAGGATGTGTTTGTTTGTGTTTTGTTTTGTTTTGTTTTGTTTTGTTTTTTTGTGGTGCTGGGGATTGAACTCAGGACCTTGTGCTTGCAAAGCAAGCACTCTACCAACTGAGCCACATCCCCAGCCCGAGGACGTGGTTTTGAGAAAAAAGAAAGTTTATTGCTTTGCTAGCAAAGGAGATGCACAGGGAAATCCTGCCCAGAGGTTGAGATTCTGCCCATCAGAATCTTAAAAGAGGGTTTAAAGGCTACATTCCAGGTGCGCCTTGACAGAGAGTCCCAGGTGCACCTGAGGGTGTGCTGAAATTCACTTAATTTGGGAAGTAGCCACTTCTTAGATCTTCCAGGGACATCTCCATCTGTCCCATGGTGGGTATGGGCTCAAGGACAGACAATAGGCTTAAAATGGGGAAGAAAAGATAACTCTGTCTCTCTAATCCTGTTAGGGAAGTGGAGAGGGAGAAGGGGGCTGGGGAATACATGTCCCTTTTAAAATAATCTTCAGTGGCAGAGCAGGGAGGATATATTAGGGTTCTCTGGAAGAACAGAATCAACAGGAAATATGATTATAAAAGGGTTCACACAACCAGAAGCTGGTTTACACAACCAGAAGCTGTATAGTCCACAATGCCATCTGTAGACTACAGAGTTGGAAGAATCAGCAGCTGCACAGTCCAAAATGCAGAAACCCCAGAACCAGAAGATCAACAGTGCTACCCTAGTCCAAGACCAAGGCTTCTGGAAAATCACTGGCAGAGTCTGCTTTGGAAGAATGAAGAAATGAGAGTCCTATATCCTCAGACTATCAAAGCAGTCAGCAAGAACCCATTCAAGAAAAGCCAAGCTTACATCTGCATCTGCTTCCTTGTTCTTCCAGCTTTTATTCCAACCTATTGGGTGGTGTTCCCCACACTTAGGGAGGAGTTCCACTTCAATTCCTATCCCACATTCCAGTCATTCCTGCCATCATTGACACACCCAGAAGCCTCTTAATCATCTGCATCTCTTAATCCAATCAAGTTGACAATTCAAATTAGCCATTACAGAGGGTTATATCCAAAGCATGAGGTGGACCACTATTCCATTCTCAGGAAAATAGCAGAAATAATGAGCATTAACAGTCTTTAAGTAATCTTCTCTTAATTATGATAATTCAGAGAAAACTTAAACTATAGATTGTTTATTACATTGCACCATATATCTGATCCCATCATTTTATAATATATTTGCTTATCATTCTTCAGTTATTATTTACAAAACTATTCTGTGATACCACAGTTATACATATAAGGGAAACTTCATTATGCTGTTCACTTTAAAAAGTGCAATTTGTACTACATAATAGAAATCTTACTTCAAATAAAATATTAAAAATGGGGAAAAGACATTTAAATCTTCTGAGCAGGTATTTGGTTTATAAAAACATAACAAGGACATAGTCTATCATGTTACACATTTTTTTTTGTGAGTTCATGTTCCACATTATATTTATAGGTTCTAAAATGACAAAAAAATCTATCAAAAGAATAAATACACATGCACTTATTGAATAAATCAGTACATAATTCATTTTTATGGTGACACAAATTGAAGTCATTTTCACTGGATTCCTATTGTGTTAATAGAGGTTAATTAGTGAAAGCAAATGAAGGGGAATACAAAAAGAAAGGGAGAGAGATCTCAATGGTTCAGGGGTGCTTTATTAAAGCTGTAGAGGAGCATTTTCTTTCTTTTTTTATTTAAAAAAATTATTTTATTTAGTCATTATGTGGCACATCTTCAAGAGGGGAAAATGGCAATGGACTACAAGAGTCTGCATTTTATAGGCCTTAGCAGGGCCAGATCATGGAAGGAAATGGTCAGTTACTTTTGGTGGGCTTACTTTCTGTAGGCAGGGGGCTTTGGTAGATAAGGGAGATAGCTACAGTTCAGATTCCTGAGCTCCCTTTTTCCCTGAGTTTTTTGTAAGTCTCCATTTCTTTCACTTAGGATGAGTATGAAATCAGGACTAATTTTCTCTGGTTTTCATTAAGATTAAACTAGGATTTATAATTTCATGACATTCTCTGTAGTTCTGCTACCAAATAGAATCTTAGTTTCACTGTATGTTCATTTACATTTAATCAGGTGCAAGATGCCAGGGATGTGTTTTGATTGTGCACCAACAAGAAATTAATTCTTTCTCAATTAGAGTAAGAAATTCTGGAAATTGAAAGATTTTACAATTTTTTTATAAACATCTAAAGTGATAAAACACAAAGGAAGTAGGAAAATTATATTTGGGGAATTCATAGATAACTCTGATCCTTCCTTGCCAAAAATACTGTATGCATACCTAAACTTTATAGATTTAGCCTTCAAAAATGGAAATATTTGTTCAATGTTGTCTGTCTATGAATTCATTATCAGTTAACAATAACTCATACCCTAGACACATCCTTATAATTAAGGCAGTGGATTATTTCCACTTGCATAATTCTCCTACTTCAACTGAGCCTTTGCAATCTAAGTCATGTGGAGGTAATAGTGACTTTAGAGTAGCCCTGGTAGTGAAAAACATTTTTGGAAATTATATTTCTTGCTTTTAAACATATAGCTTGCTTTAATATTCCCAGTTAAAATAGAATTATTTGCAGGGATTTTAAAGAGCAAAAAATATACATGCTGGATTATTTTTTCTCCTTTTGAAAAATATATAGTACAGTGTTAGAAACAACAGAAAGTGTACACAATCTGAAGAAAAGCACTTTCATGTGGCCAGCATCAGATGGAATTTCAGTAACTCTGGAAAGAATGAGACAAGTTAGTTGATACGGAAAGGTAAAAGTCAAAGCTTCTTAGATTTAAGAAAAGAACCTCTTAAAAATTCTCTGAATGCTCCATGTCTATAGCAACAATACCTGTAGGTAACTGTCAACACATGATGCAAACACTGATAATCATAATGCACTGAGAGAAGCAGCACAGGATCTAACATAAGGATTTTGAAACAAACCCACTAATGAAAAGTTAGCTGAATTAGACAATAATCAAAGATAAGAAAGAAGGGTCCTATAATTTCCTCTCATATGTGGAAGCTAGAGTGTGAAAAGGAACAAATAGGGATCACATGCAAACAAAAGAAACACCAGTAGGGTAGAGAAAAGAAATCAGGGGGAGAAATGTGGGGAGGGTAACATAGGTAGTAGGGAATGAAATTGGTCAGACTATGTGCATGTATGAACATGCCTCAATTGAATCCACTATGTGCATAATTATTATGAACCAATAAAAATTTTGAATATAATACTCACTATAAAATCTATAAAGAGAGTCTTTCTGGAGGACAGTGGAGCAGAGGAAAGGGATCGAGGGGAAGGAAGGAGAGTGGTGTGCCTATTTAAAAAACAATAAATAGAGGAGATCCAAGATGGCGGACTAGAGGAAGGCTGCATTCCGACTTGCTCCGTGGATTCCTACTTGCTCGGGATTCAAACAGCAGGAATATGACTCTCAACGAGATTTTATATTCAAGGCACATATAGGGGATCCCCAGTCGCCGCTCCGGAGCCAACTCTGCTGGGCTGGGCTCGGCCCCGCCACAGGCAGCTGCCATCCGGGAGCGCCGGCCCGGCAGCTGCTTCGGAGCCGCCGACCTGGGTCTGCGCCAGCCAACGGGTGAGTTTGGGTCCCCAGCAGCGCTTTGGAGTCGCTGGCCGCGGCTCCGACACCGGCCGGTGGCCTTCCCAGGTGGAGACCGAGCATCTCGGGTTACCTGGGACTTCCAGCGGCAGGGAGTTGGAACTAATCCACTAATCCACGCCATTTTGGCGGCTTAACTGGCGGAGAAGTTCCGTTTCCAGCTTCCTTTGGCATCCAGCTGCACCGGGAGGGGTTTGCCCCGAGCCCCTGAGATCGCTGACTCCGGAGGGGAGTTGGAACTGCTCTGAGTTTGGTGGCTTCCCAGGCCAAGGGGGTCCATTTCCAGCTTCCTGGGGCCGCCAGCTGCGGAGATCGCGGACTCTGGCGCGGAGTTGGAACTAATACACGCCATTTTGGCGGCTTAACTGGCGGAAAAGTTCCGTTTCCAGCTTCCTTTGGCACCCAGCTGCTTCTGGAGGGGTCTGCCCAGAGCCCCTGGGATCTCTGACCCCAGAGGAGAGTTGGAACTGCTCTGAGTTTGGTGGCTTCCCTGGCCAAGGGGGTCCATTTCCAGCTTCCTGGGGCTGCCAGCGGTGCCTGGAGTGGCCCGGCGGGGAGCTTAGGGCCTTTGGCGCCAGCTTACAGGGTCCCCAGGAGAGAGCAACCACCTGCCACTGCCTGAACCCCCAGCTAGGAGTTCAGGTCAGCCTGGGCTCTCAAGCCCAGTGTCTCCATCACTGAGCACAGTTCTGTGTCACCACCCCAACTTGAACTAGTGCCCAGACCCACACCCAGGCCCGGAGTCTACCCTCTTGCTGTATCTAATTGTCTATTAACACCAGGCTGCCTCTGCCCAGAAGCATTGATCATTCCCAACCTGGAGGTAGTGGGACAGCACCTTTCTCGGGTCACCGCTTGATCAAGCACCCCTCAAGCAACAGAGGGGAAGATACATGAGCACCATGAGAAAACACGGGAAGAAAGTGTCCCAATTAAACGTAGATGATATATCAAGAGAACCCAAAGACAGCATGGTAGAAGGAATGACAGAAAAGGAGTTCAGAATGTTTATAATTAAAGTGATCCGAGAAGAGAATGATGTGACGAGAGAGCAGATTCAGGCTATGAATAATCAGCTAACAGAGCAATTGCAGGAAGCAAAAAATTACTTCAATAAAGAGATAGAAAGTCTGAGAAAAAAACAAACAGAAATTATTGAAGGAAACAAGGAAATGAAGGAAACTATCAACCAAGTTAAAAACTCAATAGAAGGCATGATTAACAGAATAGATCACTTGGAAGACAGAACCTCAGACAATGAAGACAAAATATTTAATCTTGAAAACAAAGTCGAACAAACAGAGAAGATGGTTAGGAATCATGAACGAACCCTCCAAGAAATATGGGACATCATGAAAAGACCAAATCTAAGAGTAATCGGGATTGAGGAAGGCGCAGAGATACAAACCAAGGGTATGAATGACCTATTCAAGGAAATATTATCAGAAAATTTCCCTAATATGATGAATGAGTTGGAAAATCAATTACAAGAAGCTTACAGGACAACAAATGCACAGAATTACAACAGATCCACACCAAGGCACATTATAATGAAAATGCCTAACATACAAAACAAAGATAGAATTTTAAAGGCGGCGAGAGAAAAGAATCAGATTACCTACAGGGGGAAACCGATACGAATATCAGCAGATTTCTCAGTCCAGACCCTAAAAGCAAGAAGGGCCTGGAACAACATATTTCAAGCTCTGAAAGAAAACGGATGCCAACCAAGAATCTTATACCCAGCAAAACTTACCTTCAGATTTGATGATGAAATAAAATCCTTCCATGATAAACAAAAGCTTAAAGAATTCACAAAGAGAAAGCCTGCCCTACAGAACATTCTCAACAAAATATTCGAAGAGGAAGAAATGAAAAATAACAATCTCATTCATCACGGGGAGGAACTACCCTAAAGAAAGAGTCCATCAAAGGAGAAATAAAGTTAAGCTAAAAACCCCAAAAAAGCTAAAATGACAGGAAATACAAGTCATATCTCAATAATAACTCTGAATGTAAATGGCCTAAACTCATCAATCAAAAGACATAGACTGGCAGACTGGATTAAAAAGAAAGACCCAACGATATGCTGCCTACAAGAGACTCATCTCATAGAAAAACATGCCCACAGACTAAAGGTGAAAGGTTGGGAAAAAGCATACCATGCACACGGACTGAGCAAAAAAGCTGGGGTTTCCATTCTCATTTCAGACAAAGCAGACTTCAAACCAAGGATAGTCAGAAGGGATAAAGAAGGACATTTCATATTGCTTAAAGGTAGCATAAATCAACAGGACATAACAATCATAAATATTTATGCACCAAACAATGGCGCATCCATGTATGTCAATCAGATCCTTCTCAATTTCAGGAATCAAATAGACCAAAACACAATAATACTCGGAGACTTTAACACTCCTCTCTCACCGTTGGACAGATCTTCCAAACAAAAATTGAATAAAGAAACTATAGGACTCAATGACACAATCGCTAATTTGGACTTAACGGACATATATAGAATATTCCAT
>JAJEJO010013585.1:0-10866 GCA_020662805.1 Glaucomys volans | reverse complement strand
TGATTTCCAGATGTTGAACCAACCTTGCATCCCTGGGATAAACCCCCCTTGATTGGGGTGCACTATCTTCTTAATATGTTTTTGTAAGCGATTTGCCAGAATTTTGTTGAGTATTTTAGCATCTATATTCATCAGAGATATTGGCCTAAAGTTTTCTTTTCTAGATATGTCTTTGTCTGGTCTTGGTATCAGAGTGATACTAGTTTCATAGAATGAATTTGGAAGGGTTCCCTCCTTTTTGATTTCATGAGATACTTTCAGGAGTATTGGTATAAGTTCTTCTTTGAAGGTCTTGTAGAACTCAGCTGAGAATCCATCTGGTCCTGGACTTTTCTTGGTTGGTAGGTTTTTGATGGCTTCTTCTATTTCATTACTTGAAATTGATCTGTTTAAATTGTGTATTTCCTCCTTGTTCAGTTTGAGAGGATCATATGTCTCTAGAAATTTGTCAATGTCTTCAAGATTTTCTATTTTATTGGAGTATAGGTTTTCAAAGTAGCTTCTAATTATGTTTTGTATTTCAGTGGTGTATGTTGTGATATTTCCTTTGTCATCATGAATTTTAGTAACTTGGGTTTTCTCTTTCCTTCTCTTTGTTAGTGTGGCTAAGGGTTTATCTATTTTGTTTACTTTTTCAAAGAACCAACTTTTTGTTTTGTCAATTTTTTTAATTGTTTCTTTTGTTTCAATTTCATTGATTTCAGCTCTGATTTTAATTATTTCCTGTCTCTACTACTTTTGGTGTCATTCTGTTCTTTTTCTAGGGCTTTGAGATGTAAGGTTAGGTCACTGAGTTGTTGATTTTTTATTCTTTTCTTGTATGCACTCAATGCAATTAATCTTCCTCTTATTACTGCTTTCATAATGTCCCAGAGATTTTGATATGTTGTATCATCATTCTCATTTACCTCCAATAATTTTTTTTATCTTCTCCCTAATGTTTTCTGTTATCCATGGTTCATTCAATAGCATATGATTTAGTCTCCAGGTGTTGGAGTAGTTTCTGTGTTTTATTTTGTCATTGATTTCTAATTTTATTCCAGTATGATCCAATAGAATACAAGGTAGTATCTCTACATTTTTGCATTTATTAAGGGCTGCTTTGTGGCATAACATATGGTCTATTTTAGAGAAGGAGCCATGTGCTGCTGAGAAGAAAATGTATTCCTCATTAATGGATGGAATATTCTATATATGTCTGTTAAGTCTAAGTTATTGATTGTGTTATTGAGTTCTTTGGTTTCTTTGTTTAGTTTTTGTTTGGTAGATCTATCCAGTGGTGACAGTGATGTGTTAAAGTCACCCAGAATTATTAGGATGATTCCTGTAATAGGGTGATTCCTGTTTGATTCCTGTAATTGAGAAGGATTTGTTTGATGTACATGGATGGGTCATTGTTTGGGGCATAAATATTTATGATCATTATGTCTTCTTGATTTATGGTTCCCTTAAGCAGTATGAAGTGTCCTTCTTTATCCCTTCTCACTAACTTTGGCTTGAAGTCCATTTTATCTGATAAAGCAGGGGATGGACACCCCTGCTTTTTTACTGAGTCCATGTGCATGGTTGATTTTTTCCCATCCTTTTACCTTTAGTCTATGGATATCCTTTTCTATGAGATGAATCTCTTGAAGGCTCCATATTGCTGGGTCTTTCTTTTTAATCCAGTCTGCCAGTCTGTGTCTTTTGATTGATGAAATTAGGCCATTAATATTCAGGGTTATTATTGAGATATGATTTTATTCCCAGTCATTTTGGCTTAGATTTGGTTTTTAACTTGACTTGGTTTCTCCTTTAATTGACTTTTCTTTTAGGATAGTTCCTCCCTTTGATGACTTACATTGTTGTTGTTTGTTTCTTCCTCATGGAATATCTTGCTAAGAATGTTCTGTAGTGCAGGCTTTCTATGTGTAAACTCCTTTAACTTTTGTTTGTCATGGAAGGATTTTGTTTCGTCTTCAAATCTGAAGGTTAGCTTTGCTGGATATAGGATTCTTGGTTGGCAGCCATGTTCTTTCAGAGCTTGAAATATATTGTTCCAGGCCCTTCTAGCCTTTAGCGTCTGGGCTGAGAAATCTGCTGATATCCGTATTGGTTTCCCCCTTTGAAATCCTATCTTTATTTTGTACATTAGGTATTTTCATTACAATGTGTCTTGGTGTGGATCTGCTATAATTTTTTGCATTTGGTGCTCTGTAAGCCTCCTGTAGTTGAATTTCCATTTCATTCTTCAGTTTGGGGAAATTTTATGATATTATTTAATTGAATAGGTTGTTCATTCCTTTGATTTGTATCTTTGTGCCTTCCTCAGTCCTGATAATTCTTAAGTTTAGTCTTTTCATGATATCCCATAGTTCTTGTAGGTTCTGTTCATAATTTCTTACCATCTTCTCTGCTTGGGCAACTTCATTTTCAAGATTCAATATTTTGTCTTCATTATCTGAGGTTCTGTCTTCTAAGTGATCTAGTCTATTAGGGGTTCTTTCCATTGAGTCTTTTATTTGGTTTATTGTTTCCTTCATTTCAAGGATTTCTGTTGGTTCTTTTTCAGAATCTCCATCTCTTTGTTGAGGTGATCATTTGTTTCCTGTAGTTGGTCTTTCAGCTGCTAATTGGAATGGTCAATCATTGCCTGCATTTGCTCTCTTAACTCATCATTTGCTTCTCTGATCATTTTAATCATGTATATTCTGAACTCCTCTGGCATTTCTTTTATCATGCTGTCATTGAATTCTATTAGTGTAGAATCTTGGTTTGTTTGGAACACTTTCCTCCCTTGTTTTTTCATGTTGTTCATGTATGTTCCCCTCTAGCAATGCAGATCTAGGGTATTGTAGTTTCTGCCCTATAGGCTTATAGTGACCCTATAGTTTTCGAAACCTCTTCTTTAAGGGGGGGGGATTAATATTAGCAACACCCAGTACAGACAATATGCAGCTGTAAACCAAATAGCCCCTATGAAGACTATTGTTACAGTAGTCTTTTTGTTACAATATTGTTACAATATTGTCATTATAATCAGAGAGGATGAGTTCAATTATTATCTACAGTATAACAAACAGATTTGCAATGAGGACTGCAGTTTCTAATGGAAGACAAAGAGGATGGGGAGGGGTAAAGAATGTAACTGTTAGCAGTGTAAGAAAAGAGTATGAAGAAGTTCTAGATCATAGGAAGAGTGAAAGTGTAGTCAAAAGAAGTTGGTTGTTAGCATGAGAAAAGTGAGGAAAAAGTCCTTGAGGAAACAGGTAAACAAAAGGAAAGTAGAGAGCAAGAAAAGTAAAGAAATAAAAATTTTTAAGCTTTCCCAAAGGAGAAAAAAAAAATCTACACTATAAGAGTCGTATACTATTCAAACTTCCCAGTCTTTAGTAACCTGAGGCATGAGAGGTACCTGACAATGAGCTTCCAGTCTCTAGCAGGCATCTCAGGATGAGATTTTCCCCACCTAATGACAGTTTTCACTTGGCAGATAATCCAAGATGTCTGCACTGGCTTCCAAACATGTTGGCAAATGGGGAGATGCAATGCAGGGCTTGGGCACCGAGTCTGTGTGGGTTGCAGTTGGTCAGGCCGGGTCCCTGGGGGTGGTGTGCTGTCAGTCAAGCTGGGGGTCATGAAGGTGGGATGCTGTCAGTAGGGTCAGTGGTTCTGCAGCTCTGGCTTTTTTTCCCAAAATGGCAGCAGCCATGTGTAACCACACCTGCAGGTACTGTGGTGGTGGAATTCCACACAACAGCAGACAGCTGGCAATCCACTGATGGTCTACAGGCTCTGCAGGCTACTGGCGGACAATTGGCAGATGAACCTCAGTTGGTGGGTTATGGGTAGGTGAAAGGCAGGCAATGGGCAGGCCAGAGGCAGACAAACAGGCAAGTGAGGGATGATAGGTGGCGGTTAGTGAGCAATCCGCACTCAAATGTAGTTGCTACACTGGTAGACCACCAGCTGGGTGGCAGCAGTGCCCACTCCCACTGCTGTGGCTCTCTTAGCTCAGATCCAAGCTCAAAAAATCAATGCGATGTCCTCAGAAGAAATCCCACTTCATTTACTTTTAAATCAAACCTTATCCTCTCACATTTTTTCTTATGACAGTATCTTTCCACCAGTTTCTCAGGTCTAAAACTTTAGAATCAACTTTGACTTCTTTCTCATTCTCCTTCCCCATAATTGGTCCATCATCAAATCCTTTATAGTTTTTCCAGAATCTGTGCAATTATATCATTACATCCTCTATCATTCGGGTCAAACCATTATTATCTCTGTCTGTTCTCCACTTTGATGCCAGTGTTATCTTTTAAAAATATACATTATGTCACATTACATCTCCATTCCAGACCTCCAGAAACTTTTAACTCAAAAGAAGTCCAATGGCCTCTGAGTTCCTGCCTTCTGATCATTCCACTTCTGTAGCCTCATATCCAATATTTTTCCCTTTGTTATTCTATTCTAATTACAGTGGGCCCTCTTGCTCTTCTCTGAACAGATCAAGAATTTCTTATATGCTCCTTGTGTTTTGAACAGTAATACTGGCATTCCATTAATATTTGGGGAATAAAAAAATTAAAACTCCTTTGTAGAGACTCTATTTTTCTCAGATTCTAGCAGTCAAATCACACCATTTCCTGATATTCCTTCTCCTTCCTTTGCCTACCTCCATCCCTGATGAAGCATGGGCCACCTTGTGTGTGTAAATGTGAATTGGATGGACAGAAAAGTGCAGGTGGGGAAACAGAGAAAAGCAAAACTATGCCCTCCTCTTCCTCCTCCAGTCTAGGTCTTCCAGCCTGAGAGCACTACCACTTTGGCAGAAAGGCAAACTTTTAACTTTAAAGGAAGTTGGTGTTTTGATCAATAAACTGGACTGAACATTCTAATTATTGAGCTAGATCATCCTTGACATTATGAAAGACTTAAAAGAAATTCCAGGTGTGGTGGCAAGTACCTGTAATCCCAGCTATGTGGGAGCCCCAAGGCAGGAAGATCTAAAGTATACAAGTTCAAGGCCAGCCTGGGGAGCTCAGTAAGACCCTGTCTCAAAATAAAAGGCTGGGAACATAGATCAGTGCCAGTTTAGCATGCATGAGGCCCTGGATTCAATCCCCAGATCCAAAAACAAAACAAAACAAAACAAAATAAAAGACAAAGTAAAATAAAATAAATAAAAAAGAAAAGAATAGAAGACATATGTTTAAGAAAATTATGGAATGGTCTACCACCAACATTTCTTTTGAAGGGCTAGAGAAAAATGAATCTGCAGTTTGGTTATAATGGGCCTGTGAGGGTAATGAATGATTTTTTTTTTTAAACTATTCTGTCTTTCCTTCCTCCCTTCTTTTATCTTATGGAAGTCTATTATTCAACTTAACAGTTATTCTTCTCTTGTTGTCTTTATCACAATGATTAATAATTTTTGTTTATAGGCTTCCCTTCACCCAGCAGAAGAAACAGCATTTTAAAAATTCTATTTATTCCAGACCCACCATGGTTCATGCCAAGTAGCAACAAATGAGTGTGTGTTGAATAACCTTATTAGCCCCTTTCCCTCATTTTAATTCAAGGGTTATTTGAATGCCAAAAGTACCTGGACTAACAAAGATGTGGGGTATTTTTTGGGGGGGGTGGGGTACTGAGCACCTGACCACTGAGCTACATCCGAAGTCCTGTTTTGTATTTTGTTTAGAGACAGTGTCTCAATGAGTTGATTAGTGCTTTCCACTGCTGAGGTTCGCTTTGAACCCTCGATCCTCCTGCCTCAGCCTCCTGAGTGACTGGGTTTACAGGCATAATCTTCCCAAGATGAAATGAGAAGAGAAAAACAATTTAATTTTGTAATCCAGATTATCTAAGAACAAGCTTCAAAGTATTTAACATTTATGTAATAAAAAGAAATTCACACCCAAGCATATCATATTCAAATGGCAAGAACCAAATGAAAAATATCCAAAAAGAAACAAGAGAGGTGATGAAAGCACCTTATCTATAAGAGAAACAAAGAAAAGAATTGTGGATAAATTCATCATATACCATGCAGACAAGAAGAATGGAGTGAAGTATTTAAAGGGTTGAATGAAAGAGAAACACCAAACTAGAATTCTATATCCAGAGAAATCATACTTCAAAATTGAATAATAAATGAAATCTTTCTCTGATAGAGAATGAATTCATTATTAGCAAAATTGTGCTGCAAGGAAAATCAAAACAATGTGGGGCAAGCAAAGTGACTGTCCTATAATTGCAGCTACTCAGAAGGTAGAGGCAAGCGAATGCAATGTAAGAGGACAGACACAAGAGCTTAGCCAGATGCTGTCTGAAATTTAAAAAAATTAAAAGGTCTGAGGATGTGGCTCAGTGCCCCTGGATTCCATCCCAAGTATAGGGGAAAATGATTAATTAAGCTTAATAGGGAGAAGAATAATGATGTATCAGATCTGTATAAAAGAAAAGAAGAGCACAGGTGAGAGAATACATGAGGGTAAAATAAAATATTTATTTTCTTATTCTTTTATTTCTGCCTACCTACCAATGATGGTTTTATTTGTTTCCATATTTTTATGGGGAATTAAGTTGTACATAGTGGGGGGATTTTTTGCTGCATATTTGTACATGCACATAGTATAACAGTATAATTTTGCCAGTACTATTTTCCAAGAGTTCCTCTTTTCTTCTCTTCCTCTTTCCTCCTAGTACCTTTCCTCTACTTTACTGATATCCCTTCAATTTCTGTGAGACAACACACTTCTTTTCTTTTTTCCTTTTTCCTCCCTCCCTTCCACATATAAAAGATCTTCTGTGTTTGACTTTTTTGTTTAACGTAATCGTCTCAAGTTCCATCTATTTTCCTACAAATGACATAAATTCATTTTTCTTCATGCCTGAGAAAAACTCCATTGTGTATCTATACCACATTTTCTTTATCTGTTCATTGGTTGATTGACGCCTAGAGTGGTTCCATATTTTTACTGTTGTGAATTGTGCGGCTATAAACATGGGTATGAATGTCATGCTGTACGATTATGACTTAAATTCTTCAGGATAAATATCAGGGAGTAATATAGTTGGGTCACATGGTGGTTCTAGGAGCCTCCATACTATTTTCCATAGTGGTTGTATTAATTTACAGTCCCACCAACAGTGTGAAAATGTTCCATTTTCTTCACATTCTCTCCAGCATTTATTATTGTTTGTATTCTTGATTGTTGCAGCTCTCATGGTGTGAGATGAAATCTCAGTGTAGTTTTGATTTGCATTTCCCTAATTGCTAATAATGTTGACAATTTTGTTCATATAATTTTGTCAATTTGTATTTCTTCTTATGAGAAATATACATTTAGTTCTTTTCCCCATTTAGTAATTGGGTTATTTGCTTTTGAGGAGATAAACTTTTAGTTCTTTATATATTCTGGATATTAATTCTCTATCTGAAAAGTCACTAACAAAAAGTATCTCCCATTCTCTACATGCTACTTTCACATTTTTAATTGTTTCCATTGCTGTGAAGAGACTTTTTAATTTGATGCCATTCCATTTATTATCTTTTGGCCTTATTTTCTGAGTTAAAGCTCCCTGCTAAAGAGATCCTATTGAGAAAGTATTGCCTCTAAGTTGCATAGTTGAACCTATGTTTTCTTCAAGGAGTTGCATAGTTCCTGGTCTATTTCTGAGGTCTTTCATCCATGTTGCATTAACTTTTGTGCAGGGCAAGAAATAAGAATTTAATCTCATTCTTCTACTTGTGGATAACCAGTTTTCCCAACACCATTTATTTAAAAGGCTGTCTGTCCTTCAAAGACTGTTTTGGGCACCATTGTCATAGATCAGATGACTACGGATTTGTGGATTTCTCTGTTTCTTCTATTCTGTCCCATTTGTTTGTGTATCTATTTTTATACCAGTACCATACAGTTTTTGTTACTATATCTCTGTAGTATCATTTGAAGTCAGGCATTGTAATATATTCAGCTTTTTCTGGCTTAGAGTTCTTTTGGCTACTCTGGGTCTTTTATTGTTTCACATGAATTGTAGGACTATTTGTTTTAGTTCTGTGAAAAATATCATTTGTATTTTGATGGGGATTGCATGAAATCTGGATATTTGTTTGGTTGCATGACCATACCAATTCTGCCTATCCATTAATGTGGGATATCTTTCCATCTTCTGTGTCTTCTTCAATTTCTTTTTTAAATGTTCTATAGTTTGCATTAGAGAGGTCTTCCACCTCCTTGGTTTTAATTATACCTGAGACTGTGTGTGTGTGTGTGTGTGTGTGTGTGTGTGTGTGTGTTTTGTTCATTTTGGATAGGACTCGTTTCATGATTTCTTTCTCAACAGATGCTTTTTTCTTTTTATTTTTTGCACAAGGGATTGAACCCAAGGACATTTAACCACAGAGCAACATCCCCAGCACTTTTTTTTGGTATTTTTATTTTAGAGATAGTGTCTCACTGAGGGCATTGCTAAGTTGCCAAGGCTGGCTCAAACTCAAGATCCTCTTGCTTCAGCCTCCCAAGCCACTGGGATTATAGGTGTGTGCCATAGTGCCTGGCTAACACTTTCATTATTAGTGTATAGAAAGCTATTAACTTTTGTGTACTGATTTTGTAGCCTCTTAGTTGTGGAATTTGTTTATTAGCTCTAGAAATGTTGTGGTGGAGCTTTGTGGATCTTATAAGTATAGGATCATGCCTTTAAACAGTGACAATTTGAGGTCTTCTTTTCCTATATTTGCCCCTTTTATTTCCTTCCCTTGCCTGATTGCTCTGACCAGAATTCCTAGCACTGTAATGAAAAGGAGTGGTAAGATATCTTTAAGGAAGTACTTTCAGTTTTTCCTCATTCAGTATGACATTGGCTTTGAGTTATCATATATACCCTTTATGATGTTGGAATGAGTTCCTTCTAGACCTCATTTCTTTAGAGTTATTGTCAAAAATCATTGCTGAATTTTGTCAAAGTTCTTTCTTTATTGACATCTTACTTTGCCATTCTCAAAAACAGGAGCTATTGAGATGACTTTGCCTTAATTCTATTTAGATGATGAATTACATTGATTGTTATGCATATGTTTAACCATTCTTGCTTCTCTGGAATAAAAAATCTTAGTGATGATGGACAATCTTTGTAATATGTTTTTGAATACTTTTAAAAAATATAACTATGTAACATAAAATATATGTACAATAAATAATATGTAAAAGTATATGATATGTAAAATATCTGCTAATATTAAGGATTTTTGCATCTAATTTCATCAGGGATATTGGTATGTAGTTTCCTATACCATAATGTTTCACCAGTTCTGATACTTCTGAGCCTGCCCACTTCAGAGTAGCTTTAAAGAATGGGCTTCCTGAGTGCTGCGGGAATCTCCAAGCATTGCCACAGTGAAATAGCCACAAGAATGTTTCTAGACCTTTAGATTTCTAGTGCACAATGACCAGTTTTCTCTCAATATCTGTGTGTGGTTTCTTAACCCCAATGACCCTTGCTGAGTTCCCAGGTTCAGCGGTGTAGGTGGCTGCAAGTTGTCGGTTATTTTCTTTCAGGACTTGAAACACATCCTTTCAAGACCTCTTGACTTTTACAAATTTTGCTGAGAAATCAGAAGTAATTCTGATTGGCTTGCCACTTTCTGTGACCTGATGTTTTTCTCTAGAAGCTTTTAAAATTCTATCCTTGTTCTGTACATTCAACATTTCAATTATAATGTGTGGTGGAGAGGTTCATTTTTAAAGTGATTGAACCTAATTCACTAAGGAAAAGACAGACTGAGATAGTGGATAGAATAAAATGAAAGTAAAATAAGCAAGACCCTAGCTGGATACAATAACATACACCTGCAGTCCAAGCTACTCAAGAGACTGAGGCAGGGAAGACCACATGAGTCCAGCCGTTGGAGGCCAGCCTGAGCAACATAATAAGACCCACTTACAAGCACAAGTTTTTAAAAGAACCAATGTCACCTGCAATATACCCATTTAGAACATAATGACACAAATAAATTAAAAGCGAAGGGATGTAGAAAAATGTAATATTCTAACACTAATCAGAGAAAAATAAAAAAGAAGTAGTTTTATTAATTTCAGACAAAACAGCCTTCAAAATAAGAAAAATGTTCAGGGATGGGAAGGATTTCCATAATATCAAAGGGTCAATTCTCCAAGAAGACACAAAACCTTTAAGATGTTTGTATTTTAAAAGAGGGTCAAAATATATAAAGCAAAAACTGGCAAAATTGCAATGATAAATAACTGAATCCACTACTAATGTTGAAGACTTCAACTCCTTCCCTTCATTAATTGACAGATTTAGCAGGCAGAAAATTAACAAGAGTATCTTTGATCTAAGAAACAATACCAAAATTAACTTGATCCAGTGACATTGAAATAATTTACCCAGCAACAAAATGAATACACATTTCCTCAAAAATTCCTTGGAATATTTACCAAGATGGATCATACTCTGATCCATAATACACACCTTAACAACCATCAAATAATAGAAAATCCCCCTAACTGAGAAAAAATAGAAATAATACCGTGTCTGCTCTCAGACCTCAATGGAATAAAAATAGACATCAATAACAGAAATACAGGTGTGAAATCCCAACATATTTGGAGACTAAGCATGCTTTAAGCTCATGGAACAAAAAATAATTTTCAAGATACCTGTTTTAAATGAAAGGAAATGAAAATACAGCATGACAATATATGGGGTGCAGAAAATGCAGTGTTTAAAGGGAAATTCATAGCATGAAATGTACATATTAGAAAAGAAGAAACATCTAAAATCTCTGTGCAGCTGTGCTTTGCTTACCTACTCATGTCTGTTTCCAAGATTTAGGGAAGCATAGATTCCTCTACAGGT
>JAJEJO010013567.1:0-23800 GCA_020662805.1 Glaucomys volans | reverse complement strand
GGGGGCCATGACACAGGTAGAGGGTCCATGAATGGGGGAGGAGTCCATGACACAGGTGGAGGGTCCATGTAACAGGTGGAGAGGTCCCTGACATGTGTGAAGGGGCACATGACAGGGGTAGAGGGGTCCATGACATGTGTGGAGGAGTCCATGACATGGGTGGAGGGTCCATGACATAGTTGGAGGGGTTCATTGACACAGGTGGTGGAGTCCAAGACAGATGTATGGGTCTATGACATGGGTTGAGGGGTCCATGACACAGGTGGAGGGGTCCATGAAATAGGTTGAGGTGTCCAGGTACCCAAGTGGAGGGGTCCATGGCACAGCGGAGTGGTTCCAATTATTGGTGGATGGGTCCATGATACAGGTGGAGGGTCCATTATGTATGTTGAGGTGTGCAAAACACAGGTGAAGGAATCCATTGATACAGGGGTCTATGACACAGGTGAAGAGTTCATGACATGGGTGGAAGAGTCCATGAAACAGGTAGAGGGTCCAGTGACACAGGTGGAGGCAACCTTGACACAGGTGGGGAGTCCATGACACATTTGTAGGGCCCATGACACAGGTGAAAGGATGATGACACAAGAGGAGGGGGGACCATGACGTAGGTGGAGGGGTCCATGACACAGGTTAAGGGTCCATGACCCAAATGGAGGGGTTCATGATACAGGTGCAGGGGTCCATGACAGAGGTGGAGGCTCCATGACACAGGTGGAGGGTCCATTACACATGTGGAGGGGTCCATGTCACAGGTGGAGGGTCCATGACAAAGATGGAGAGGTCCAGTGACATAGGTGGAGGGTTCCATGACACAATTTGAGGGTCCATGAAAAAGAGGAGAGTCCATGATAAACATAGAGTGTCCATGTCCTGGGTAGAATGATCCATGACAAAGGTGGAGGGTCCATGACACAACTGGAGTGTCCATAACACATGTAGAGTGATCCATGAGACTGGTGAAGATTCCATGACACAGGGAGAGGGGTCCATGACATGAGGGAGAAGTCCATGACATGAGTGGAGGCGACCATGACAGGTGGAGGGTCCATAACATGGGTGGAGCACTCTGTGATACAAGTGAAGAGTCCACAACACGGGTAGAGAAGTCCATGAAACAAGTGGAGGGGTCCCTGACACAGGTGAAAGTGTCCACTGACACAGGTGGAGGACTCCATGACATGGTGGAGTGATTCATGACATGGGTGCATGGGTCCATGATACAAGTGGAGGGTGGAGACACAACTCGAATGGTCCATGACACATGACAAGGTGTAGATGTCCGTGACACAGGTGAATGGACTCAAAACACAGGTGGAGGGTCCATTATGTAGGCTGAGGGATCCAACAACACAGGTGGAGGAGTCAAGTGATAGAAGTGGTGGTGAATATGACACAGGTGAATGTTCCATGACACAGGTGGGAGCATCCATGATACAGGTGGAGGGTTCATGACACCAATGGAGAAGTCCATGATGCAGGTGGAGTGGTCCATGACACAGGTGGAGGGTCCAAGAAGCAGTTGGAGGATTCATGACATGGGGGAGGGGTACATGATCTGGGAGCACTGGTCCAGGGACACAGGTGGAGGGTCCATGAAACAACTAGAAAGGTACTGGACAGTGGTGGAGGGTTCATGACACAAGTGGAGTGGTGCATGACATGGGTGGATGGTTACATGACAGGGGTGGAGGTGTCCATGAGACGAGTAGAGGGTTCCAATGCTCTGGTGGAAGGGTACATGACACAGGTGGAGCGAACCATGAAACAGGAGGAGGATCCAATAACAAGGGTGGAGAGTCTATGACACAGGTGAAGTGTCCATTACACAGGGAGAGTGTCTGTGACAGTGTTGGAGCAGTCCCTGAGAGAGGTAGAGAGTCCATGACAAAGGTGGAGGTGTCCATAACACAGGTGGATGGTCCATGACATAGGTGAAGTGTCCCTGACAGAGCTGGAGCATCGATGACACAGGTCAAGGGGTCCATGACAGAGTGGCTATGATTCAGGTGGAGGGACGAGGACACAGGTGGAAGTCCATGACACAGGAGGATTGTCCAGTGACAGAGGTGGACGGAGCCATGACACAGCTGGAGGGTCCATTACAAAGGCTCCAGTACAAAGGTGGAGCACTCCATGCCACAGGTGGAGGAGTCAATGTCACAAATGGAGGGATCCTTAACACAAGTTGGAGGGTCCATGACACAGGTGGTGAAGTCCTTGACAGAGGTGGAGGAGTCCATGACACAGATTGACAGATCCATGACATAGGTGGAGGGTCCATGACAGAGGTGGAGGGGTTCAATCCATGAGTGGGTGGGTCCATGATGGAGGTGGAGAATCTATGACATGGGTGGATGGGTCCATAACACAGGTGGAGGGGTCAGTGATACAGGTGGCAAGGTTCATGACACAGTTGGAGGGTTTCATTACATGACTGAATGCATCCATAGCAGAGGTGGAGGGTTCATGGCAGGGGTGGAGGGTCCATGACATAGGTGGAGAGGTCCATGACCAAGATGGATGGGTCCATGAGAGAGGTGGAGGGGTCCCTGACAGGCGTGGAGGGGTCCATGATAGATGGAGGGACCATGACACAGCTGGAGGGTCCAGGACAAAGGTGAAGGAGTCAATGACACAGTGGAGGGGTTCTTGACACATGAGCAGGGATCCATAACACAGGTGGACAAGTATATGGCACAGATGGAGGGTTCATGACATGGGTGGAGGGTACCAGTGCCACTGGTGGAGTGGTCCCTGAAACAGGTGGAGGGGTCCATGACACAGGGAGAGGGCCCATGACACAAGTGGAGGGTTCATGATATGGGTAGAGGAGTCCATGACACAGTTGGAAGTCCATGACACAGTAGGTAGAGGGATCAATGACACAGGCAGAATGGTCTAAGACACAGATGGGGGACCATGATTCAACTGGAGTGTCCCTGACACATGTGGAGGGTTCTATGACAGGTGGAAGGTCCATGACACAGCTTAAGGGTCCATGACACAGGTGAGGGGTCCAAGAAATGGTTGGCGAGATCCATGACAGGTGAATGGTCCATGACATGACGGGAGGGGTCCATAACATGGGAGAAAGGGTCCATGACACAAGTGCAGTGTACAGAACATAGGTGGAGGGGTCCAGTGACCTAGGGGGCAGGGTCCATGACACAGGTGGAGGGGTCCATGACACAGGTGAAGAAGACCATGACAGAGGTTCAGGGTCCACGACACAGGTAGAAAGGTGCATGACACATGTAGAGGGGTCCGTGCCATAGTCAGAGGGTCCGTGACACAAGTGGAGAGTCCATGACACAGGGAGAGGATCCATTACACGGGTGGATGGGTCCCTGACAAGGTTGAAGGGGTCCATGACATGGGTGGAGGGTCCATGACATAGGCAGATGGTCCTTGACACAGGTTAAGACTTCATGACAGAGGTGGAGAAGTCCATGAGAGAGGTGGAGGAGTCCATGACACACAGATTGACAGATCCAAGACACAGGTGGAGGAGCCATGATAGATGCGGAGGGGTTCATTTCATGAATGGATGGGTCCTTTTCAGAGGTAGAGGGTCCATGAACGGGTAGAGGGTCCATGACACAGTTGGATTGGTCCATGTCACAGGGGGTGGGATCCATAACACAGGTGGAGAGTCCAGTGACACAGGTGGCAGGGCAAATGTCAGAGGTGAAGGGGTCCATGTCACAGGTGGAGGGTCCAGACACAGGTGGAAGGGCCATGACACAAATGGAAATGTCCATGTATCACATGGAGGAGCCCCTGACATGTTTGAAGGGTACATGACAGGGGTAGAGGGGTCCATGACACAGGCAGAGAATCCATGACATGTGTGGAGAAGTCCATGACATGGGTGGAGGGTCCATGATATAGCTGGAGGTGTTCATTGACACAGTTGGTGGAGTTCAAGACAGTCTATGACACACATGTCATAGACTCATGTCATAGGAGTCTATGACATGTGTGGAGGGGTCCATGTCACAGGTGGAGGGTCCTGGACACAGGTGGTGGGGTCCATGTCACAGGTGGGGGCTCCATTACAAAGGTGGAGAGGTCTAGTGACACAGGTGGAGGGATCCATGACACAGGTGGAGAGTCCATGACATATTTGTTGGGCCCATGACACTGGTGAAAGGATGATGACACAAGAGGACAGGTCCATGACATAGGTGGAGGGGTCCATGACATAGGTGGAGGAGTCCATGACACAGGTTAAAGGTCCATGACCCAAGTGGAGGGGTCCATGATACAGGTGCAGGGGTCCATGACATAGGTGGAGGCTCCATGACAGGGGTGGAAGGTCCATTACACAGGTGGAGATGTCCAGTGACATAGGTGGAGGGGTCCATGACACATTTTGAGGGTCCATGAAAAACAGGAGGATCCATGATAAACGTAGAGTGTCCATGTCCTGGGTAGAATGATCCATGACAAAGGTGGTGGGTCCATTACAAAGGTGGCAGGTCCATGACACAACTGGTGTGCCCATGACATACATAGAGTGATCCATGAGACAGGTGACTATTCATGACTGAGGGAGAGGGGTCCATGACATGAGGGAGAAGTCCATGACATGGGTGGAGGCAACCATGACAGGTAGAGGGTCCATAACATGGGTGGAGCACTCTGTGATACAAGTGGAGAGTCCATGACCCAGGTAGTGGAGACCATGACACAAGTGGTGGGGTCCATGACACAGGTGAAAGTGTCCACTGACACACGTGGAGGGCTCCATGACATGGTGAAGTGATTCATGACACGGGTGCATGATACAAGCAGAGGGTTGAGACACAACTCGAATGGTCCATGACAAGGTGCAGATGTCCATGACACAGGTGAATGGACTCAAAACACAGGTGGAGGGTCCATTATGTAGGCTGAGGGATTCAAGAACACGGGTGGAGGAGTCAAGTGATAGAAGTGGTGGTGAATATGACACAGGTGAAAGTTCCATGACACAGGTGGGAGCGTCCATGATACAGGTGGAGGGTTCATGACACCAATGGAGAAGTCCATGATGTAGGTGGAGTGGTCCATGACACAGGTGGTGAAGTCCTTGACAGAGGTGGAGGGGTTCAATCCATGAGTGGATGGGTCCATGATGGAGGTGGAGAATCTATGACATGGGTGGATGGGTCCATAACACAGGTGGAGGGGTCAGCGATACAAGTGGCAAGGTTCATGACACAGTTGGAGAGTTTCATTACATGACAGAATGTGTCCATAGTGGAGGTGGAGGGTTCATGACAGGGGTGGAGGGTCCATGACACAGGTGGGGAGGTCCATGACCAAGATGGATGGGTCCATGAGAGAGGTGGAGGGGTCCATGACAGGGGTGGAGGGGTCCATGACAGATGGAGGGACCATGACACAGCTGGAGGGTCCAGGACACAGGTGAAGGAGTCAATGACACAGTGGAAGGGTTCTTGACACATGAGCAGGGATCCATAACACAGGTGGACAAGTAGATGACACAGATGGAGGGTTCATGACATGGGTGGAGGGTTCCAGTGACACTGGTGGAGTGGTCCCTGAAACAGGTGGAGGGGTCCATGACACAGGGAGAGGGCCCATGACACAAGTGGAGGGTTCATGGTATGGGTAGAGGAGTCCATGACACAGTTTGAAGGTTCATGACATAGGTAGAGGGACCAATGACACCAGCAGATGGCCCAAGACACAGATGGGGGGCCATGACACAGATGGAGTGTCCATGACACACATGGAGTGTTCCATGACACAAGTGGAAGGTCCATGACACAGGTGGAGGATTCTATGACAGGTGGAAGGTCCATGACACAGCTGAAGGGTCCATGACACAGGTGAGGGGCCCAAGAAATGATTGGAGAGATCCAAGACAGGTGAATGGTCCATGACATGAGGGGAAGGGTTTATGACATGGGTGAAAGGGTCCATGACACAAGTTCAGGGTATAGTATATAGGTGGATGGGTCCAGTAACCTAGGGAGCAGGGTCCATGACACAGGTGGAAGAATCCATGACACAGGTGAAGGAGACCATGACAGAGGTGCAGTGTCCCTGACACAGGTGGAAGGGTGCATGACACAGATAGAAGGGTCCATGCCATAGTCAGAGTGTCCGTGACACAAGTGGAGAGTCCATGACACAGGGAGAGGATCCATTACAGGGGTGGATGGGTCCCTGACAAGTTTGAAGGGGTCCATGACATAGGTGGAGGGTCCATGACATAGACAGATGGTCCTTGACACAGGTTGAGGGTTCATGAGAGAGGTGGAGGAGTCCATGACACACAGATTGACAGATCCATGACACAGGTGGAGGAGCCATGATAGATGTGGAGGGGTTCATTTTATGAGTGGAAGGGTTCTTCACAGAGGTAAAGGGTCCATGATATGGGTAGAGGGTCCAATGCACAGTTGAATTGGTCCATGACACAGGTGGTGGGATCCATAACACAGGTGGAGTGTCCATAACACAGGTGGAGCATCCATGACACAGGTGACAGGGCATATGTCACAGGTGAACGGGTTCCAGACACAGGTGGGAGGGTGTCCATTACACAGGTGGAGGTTCCATGACATAGTTGGAGAGGTCTCTGACACAGGTGGAGGGTCCATGACATAGTTGGAAGGGTCCATAACATGGGTGGTTGGGTACATGACAGAGGTATAGGTGTCTGTAACACAGTGGAGGTTTCAAATGCTCTAGTGTAGTGTACATAACACGGGTAAAAGGAATCATGTAACATGAGGAGGGTCCATAGTGTGGGTGGAGGTGTTCATGACATGGTAAAGGTCCATTACACAGTTGGGAAGGTCCATGACACAGGTGCAGAGGTCCATGAGATGGGTGGAGGGGTCCATGACATAGGTGAAGGAGCCCATGACACGGATGGAGGGTCCATAACATAGTTGGAGGGGTTCATGTCACAGAGGGTTCATGACACAGGTGAAGTGACCATGACAGAGGGAGAGGATCCATGACACAGGTGGAGGGGTCCATGTGCCAGGGTCCAGCCCTAGCACAAGGGTCGTGGCATTCTCTGGTGAATGGGATGGCATCGGCGATGGATGGAGAGTAATTGACACAGACTCAAGGTCTAATGCAATTGCTCACGCTTTACTTGATTTAGCATTCTATTTTTATACAGAAATTTTTTGCTACAATGACAATTTTTAAGTTTACAGAACAAGGGACTTTCCAAGGTACATTTTTATGAGGAACACGAGAAAGCAATGACCCCAATTATTAACCTTATGTAATCATTTAATTTTAAAAATATTTATTATTCTGTAACCTGACAAAATTTACTTTGAACCCATATAATTTTCATTATACGTGGTTAAGACAACAGACATTTCTTTTATCTATTTGAACTTGTTTTTTAACATATGAACTTAACCTTTACATAAAGGTAAAATATTGTTGATTGAAGCATACATGTGGGTAATGGTCTCTGTGGTTACTGTGGCCAAGGCTTTTGAAGGTATTATATTACTTTGTCCTACTCCTTTTACGAGCACAGAACATCAAACACCAATGTGTATCTAAGCCTAGTCACAAATGGAAGATTTTGCTAACAAATTCTTTTTCCCACCACATAACCATCTTCAAGATTAATCCATCCTGTGGGAGACAAATCTAAATCTATATTTTTATTAAACTCTCCTCTAGATGGATACTAAAATCTGCCTTTAGAAAGGCATTACCAATTTTATTGTAACAGTGGGAGATAACTAATAATTAGTTTTAAGGAATTTGTGTGAACTTCACTGGAAAGTTTCCTCACCACCACAACAGCAAGGAAAGCCCCATCACGTTTAAGGATAGTTGTTTTAAATGTATATAGCATTCATTTGGTAAAGACTCATTACACTGTTGCAAGACTATTATATGTCATTAAAAAGGTATTATTTGTTCCTCACTCACTCCCCTTAGTAATCCCTTGAAACTGAATTAAATATATTATGAGACGTAGGAAACAGAAAAGGCAGCAAGCACTGAAGGCAAGCATCTGACAATCCTCATTACAATGAGACCTTGCAAACATCCACCAGTGTACTTTCGTCAAACACTGGACAGATCGCCAGGTGCCTCCGCATCCATGACACAGTTGGAGGTATCCATGGCACAGATGGAAGGGTCTATGATACAAGTGCAGGGTACAGAACATAGGTGGAGGGGTTCAGTAACCTAGGGGGTGGGGTCCATGACACAGGGAGAGGTGTCTATATTACAGGTGGGGGGCTATGACACTTATGGAGTGTCCATGACACAGGTGGAGGGTGCATGCCACAGGTTGAGTGTCCATGACATGGGTGGTGGTGTTCAAGACACAGGTGAAGGCATCCATGATACAGGTGGATGTCCATGACACAGGTGGAGTTGTCCATCACATAGGTGGAGGAGTTGCTGACACATGTGCAGGTTCCAAGACACAAATGGAGGGGTCCCTGACACAGGTGGAGGGGTCCATGACACACATGGTAGAGTCCTTGACACAGGTGGAAAGTCCCAGAAAGGAGGAGTCCATGACAGAGGTTGAGGACCCATAACATAGGTGGAGGGACATGACACAGGCGGAGGGGTCCACGACACAGTTGGAGCATTGATGACAGAGGCGGAGGGGTCCATAACATGGACAGAAGGGTCCAAGATACAGGTGGAGGATCCATGATACAGTGGAGGGGTCATGATACAGGTGTGGGGTTCATGACATGGTGGAGGTCTCCAGTGACACAAGGGCAGGTCCATGAAACAGGTTGAGGGGTTCAGTGACACAGGTGGAGTGGTACATGAAACAGGTGGAGGTATCAATGACACAGGTGGAGGGTACATGACAGAGTTGAAGGGTCTATGTCATAGGTGGAGGGTCCATGACATGCGTGGAGGGGTCCATGACACAGGTGAAGGCATTCATGTGTGCATGAATGTGTGTGCATGGCAGGAAGAGCTGAACTGGAATGCCAAGCTGCATTCTGTTTGGGCACCAAGGATTTATCCTCAGGGTCTTAGTGTAAAAGCAGACACACATCTAAGCATAAAGGAGAATTCACTGCCGTCAGCAACAAGCAGGCCTAACTTTTTCTGGAGCTATTTTTCAAGAAAACTTTTCCTTTATATGAATATACAGCAGAATTCATATCCATTAGGCCATACTAGGTAACATGTATGCACATTCATACATAACAGTGCATTAGCCTGTGTTTTTCTGATCATAATCCAAACTTCCAGGTCCCTACAAGTCTCCTTACTCCTCATAGATAGTATATTTGAGGCCAGTAGGCAATGGAAGATAAGGTATCATGGACAAGCTGTTGTCCAGGGCAACAGCTTGTAAAGGGCAAATTCTCCAGAAAAGAATTCTTACTCCTTCTATTCCTTTTCCCACAGTGAAATCAGAAGTCACAGAGGCCCATGTAACTTCAGCAATCCAAATGCCTCTGTGGGCCAAATGACATTCTGGGTAACAAAGCACCAGGATACATGTCCTTCTAACTTGACCTGGCTTGCCCCCTGCTCCTCCAAATCACCTTAATAAACTTATCAGGCCTCACCAAGCTATATTTCCCTTCTCCATCAGAAAACACAGATCAATGTGCCCAGCAGAAGCATGAAATCTTTTGTTCAAATGTTGGGAACATTCCTGTGCCAAGCTGACACTGGCTACTTCCAGTGGCCTTTTGCCCTGACCTCTAAGCTACTTGGCAGAGGAGAAGACTGAGGGAAATATGACAGCAAAAGCAAACTCTGAACTTAAAGGGAAGCAAAAAGCCAATTAGATTACAACCAGATGATGCCATGGTCAGTGTTTACTTTAAAATGCTAAGAGCCAGGGCTTTCTTAACATGATGGAAATTGTGCTGGGGAAGTAAAGTAGGTCAGTGGTTCACACATATATAAATGCCTGGGCAAGTTGGCCAATATCTCCCTGTCAACCAAAGATGGGAGAGGAGCTTCCTGCAACTCTGTAGCCCAAGTGTCACAAGTGTCACCATGAATGTCTCTAGGTTCTACTGGGAAATCTGAGCAGACACATGGGCCCCTGGAGGGAATATCCTATTCAATCACTGTGTGGACAAAAATTCCGCAGCTCTCATGAGAAAGAAACAAACAACAAACAAATGAACATGGCTCTCTGGATTTCAGTACAAAAGACAAAGGGCAAAGGATGCTGGAACCTCAGGGGAGACATCCTAGTGATAGATTTTGAGGGGCTGTTAGCACCAGTTTACAAACACATTTCTCAAAAATAGCATTCAACAACAAGTTTCTAAAATGGCAAACTGACTACATCTTTTCTCTGGGAATGCTTAGTCTTGCTGATACTCTGACTCAAGAATTCATTTCAACAGAGCCTACAAAATAGAGCAATGTTTAACCTGTGCACAATCATTGCAGCAGCTGCAGCAGCAGCCCTTGGTGCAGAGGAGGCTGGAGTAGGAGCTGCCTAGGCCCCACCTCCTCCCCAGCACACTCACCATCAACAGGCTGAGAGCAGAGTCCTCCATCAGCTGCACAGCCAAGATCACTGATACAGATTCCCATTCACAAACACTCCTGCAGAGTCAGTCCACCTGGGCCAGGACAGCTGCAGAACAGCCACAAACGACTACAATAATCCAGCAGGGAATCCAGACAGAGGGTGCAAAAGGCTCAAGGTGAAGCTGGGTCACATTTCCCATGGGGTGGGAGGAGCAGGGGATACTGGAGATGGGTTGGGAATTGTGCTTATGGGGACAGGGAGAGAGAGAGAGGGAAGGAGGGAGGAAGAGAAAGAGAAAGAGGAAGAGGAAGAAAAGGAAAATAGGAACTGCAGGTTATATAAAGGTGAGCCCTTCCTAGATTCTCTAAACTGCACAAACACAGAGACCACATCAAGGACAAATGTAAAAGCTTAGAGCACACAATTTTTCACTGCTACCTTAACCTAAGCAACAATTCCCTTTTTAACTGACAATTAAAACAAAACATTCCCTACTGTAGATACATCAGCCAGTCCAAGCAACCCCCTCTCTCTGCATCTCTCAGCAATTCTGCTACATAAACATGCTGAATGTCACAACCTGCCACTTGCAATCTGGTCAGTGTCTTCTATCCTGGAGATAGGTGTGTCCCCTTCACAAAGTCAAGTATCTGGGAGGGACAGAGTCCAATCTGACCAGGAGGCACCAGTCACTGGAGATCAGCAAATGCTCTTATCATAGCAGAGGAAGAAGTCACTTTATGAATTGACCCCTTCCACCTTCCCCAAATCTACTTTTCCTCTCCAAGTAGACTGGCAAGCTCAGTTCCCTGCAGGGCTAACATACTTACAAGAAACGGAATTGCACTGCCTTTCTGTTAGTGTTCTGTTCTCCCTGCCTGAACCACATGCATGCAGCATAGACACCCTCTACCTCTACCTCCCTAATACCCTCCATCCCACCTCTCCACAGGACTGACATTTGGGAATTTTAAAGGATCCTCCCTAGCTCAGGGAAGGGAAGACAGAGGAAGCTAATTTGCAGTAAGGAACACTGCTAAGACAAAAAGTAAAATTAGCCTTTAAAATGATATCATGCAGCATTTTCCCTTGAAGATATCACTGGAATAAAAGAAGAAAAAGAAGGCTGCCCAGTCTTGCTATACAAATGAGTGGCTCAAAAGGCTTCCCAAAGATTGAAGAAAATCAAGACATCATTTTTATAAGCACTGCTGAACATGTTATGTTCTTATTGAGTCCACACATTCAACTACACTGGTATTAGGGATACTTCTGGCAAAAGTTTTCATGTCCTTTTCTGATTTCTTCCAGTACTTACCTGCTATAATGTCTCCAAAAATTTCTTAAAATTAACTGAACAGTAGTGTAATCATACATGTGTAGAGGGTAATAATGTGCAATTACAGCAATCTACAAAATTAAAAAAAAAAATTAACTGGCAGCATGAAACTTAGGAACAAGTAAATAAATTTTCTAAGTGAGAAACTGGGGAAAGAATTAACCTGTAAAGCTTCCTCTGCACACTATATTTGTTGTTGACCCTGTAAACTTTATACTTTTAAAAGTATTTGTTGGCTGGGCATAGTGGCACATGCCTATAAACCCAGCAGCTTGGGAAACTGAGGCAGGAGGATCGAGAGTTTAAGGCCATAGTCAGCAAAAGCAAGGTGCTAAGCAACTCAGTGAGACCATCTCTAAATAAAATACAAAATAGGACTGGGGATGTGGCTTAATGGTCAAGTACCCCTGAGTTTACCTCCAGTAGCAAAAGAAAAAAAAAAGTAACTGTTTGATCATTACAATGCTCAACAGAGTCTAGAAAATATCATCCTTGAACCTTTTTACCATATGATATGACTGTATTCTACTGCCACTAACCTCCAGATCCTCAGAGAGTATCATTCCCTGCTATCAGGTGCCTGGAGATTCAAAGTCAAGTTGCCTACATGTCACTTTGTGCAAAGCTATGGGAACATTCTGACACTTAATAATATTCAAAAGCAATAATGATATTCATATTTAAAAATCACAAGGATAATTTGAGAACATGTCTATGATACTTTCTTAAGGAACCTAAGCCTAAACTAACCTTACAGATAGATTTCTACAAGTAACCTGCTGACATTTGTGGAGTGCCTACATTGTACCTCCATCCTAAAGGGACCTTTAGTTAATTAAATGTGATGAGAAGGCTACAAGAATCATATATAATAGAAGATGTGGTAAGTGCAATAATATGACTTAAAAAAAAAACACTCCTAGAGGCACAGAGGCAGAAGAGTCTGCTTTGACCTCCAGAACTTGGTAATTCTTGAGATGGAACTTGAGGAAGAGCAAGACATCTTTTTAAAATGACTTTTGTTTTCTGATTTTGTATGCAAGTGGTGAATGTGGAAAGAGGGTGGATGTATCCCTCAGAGAGATGGACAGATCAGGTGTGGGAAGTCATGGACAGGAGCAGGTTGCAGGGGTTGGCCTGAGAGATCTCAAGTTGACCATTGATTGTGGCCCTTGTCATGCCACCTGCCTCTACAATACTTTACTCATTTCTGTGTGTGTGTGTGTACATGTACAAGAAAGAATTGGACCCAAGAGGGGCACTTAGCTACTGAGCCACAAACCCAGCCCTTTTTAAACTTTTTTTAATTTTGAGACTGGGTCTCTCTAAGTTGTATGGGACCTTACTAAGTTGCTGAGGCTGGCTTTGAACTTGTGATCCTCCTGCCTCAGCCTCCCAAGCTGCTGGAATTATAAGCATGCATCACTGTGCTTGGATCATGCTTTCGTTTTGCTTGGAAAATCTAACTTCCATGTGTGATTGAATTCTAGCCCCAATTTCCTCAAAATACAGGCCTACAGTCAACCACTTGTGTGAAGACCTCAGTTTTCACATTGAGGAAAGGGAGGTGAGGTGGAGATGACACCAGGGCAGGCAGGAGGAGCTCAGTCCAGGGCTCTGGACAGGTGTGGAACCTCCCTCTCATGGGATGGCCCATCATGGAGAGGAAAGGGGCAGCAACCAACAGCCCACTGCTGCCCATTTACTGACCCCTGTCAAATTAACTCCTTAGGACACTCAATCCTTGGGGTTCAGGGGCATTACCAACTCCTCTTGGTGGCCAAGAAAAGCATAGCATCCAAGTTCAGAAGTGGAGGCAGAGGCCACAGTCTTCCTGAGTCTGGACACTGAGTGTTAAGGCTCCTCCTTTAGTATGCATGATGGAAATCATCCCAAGGCTGGCCACACTTGGGTGGAAACTGAAAAAGCCAGCAGCTCCAGGAGTTGAACTGACAGCAACTGAACAAAACTGAATTTCCATCTCACTCCAGTCAGAATGGCAATTATCAAGAATACAAGTAACAGTAAATATGGGCGAGGATGTGGGGGAAAAGGTTCACTCATTCATTGCTGGAGGGACTGCAAATTGGTGCAACCACTCTACAAAGCAGTATGGAGAGTCCTGACAAAATCTGGAATAGAACCACATTTGACCCAGTTATCCCACTCCTTGGTATATACCCAAAGGAGTTAAAATCAGCATACTACAGTGATACAGGCACAATGTTTATAGCGGTTTAATTCACAATAGCTAAGCTATGAAACCAACCCTAGGTGCCCTCAACAGAGAATGGATAAAGAAAATGTGGTATACATGCACAATGGAGTATTACTTAGCCATAAAGAAGAATGAAATGATGGCATTTGCTGGTAAATGAATGGAACTGCAGACTATGGTGTAAGTGAAAAAAGCCAATCGCCAAAATCCAAAAGCTGAATGTTCTCTTTGACATGTGGATGCTAATACAAAATAATGGGGGGGGGGAATAGAAGTTAATTGGATTAGTTAATTGGATTCTTCTATTAGAATAGAAGTTAATTGGGAATAAGTGGAAGGGGGGATGGAAGTAGGAAAGACAGTAGAATGAATTATCTTCCTATGTTCATATATGAATGCATGACCAGTGAAACTTCACATCATGTATAACCATAAGACTGAAATTCTAATTAGAATCAATTTTACTCCATTATTTATGTCAAAATATGCTCTACTGTCATTCATATAATATACATGTATATATATATATACATATATATATATGTGTGTGTGTGTGTGTGTGTGTGTGTGTGAAAGAATAATAAAAAGTGCCAGCAACTGGGATCCACAATGAGCATGTGACAAGAGGGACCTCGTAAATCTGGAAAGTAAATCAACTGAGCTTGTGCAACTTTGAATGTTAAAAGTTATGTAATTCATGAAATGTTCTATTCGAGCATTCATATTTGTTTTGATGGCACAACTTTTAAGTTGCTTTTTAAAATTATAGTTACTCTCTTTTCTCTATTACTCCCCTTCTAAAGAGGAATGACTTGATGTCAGACATAGGTGACCAGAAGTCTGTTTATCCCTGCAGCTCTAAGCATCAAGCACTAGGAGCATCAGGTGCTCAATGATACTAAGTTGTGTTAGTGCAGATGCCCAACTATTAGGAAGGAAGAGGAAGGGGCAATGACAACACCCCATGGGGTGGGTAGCATATGCAAGTGTGTGAGGAAAAGCTATAGTAGGAGAGAAGGAGCAGTCAGAGGAGGAGGAGAGCTCCAGAATTCAAGTGGAGTTATGGATGTAGAAGTCAAGCTGCAAGGAATAATGGAGCAGTTTGTGGAAAAGAGGAATTAATTTATATGAATAAATCCTCATTAAAAAGTAGTAAAACACAAACTGTGTTTTTTCAAGAACTTGTTCAAAATTTTAATATTGAATAACCAAATTTCATGTAAAGTGAAGAACAACAAATGAATAAAACTGTAGAAGGTACATCATATTCAAATTGCTCAATAGTGATGAAAAGAATATTCTGTAAGCAACTAAAAGAAGAAACACATATATCACATACAGGAGAACAAAGATAAGGATGATGGTAATTTTTTGTTGAAAGCAATGGGAATGAGAACAGAGTGAATGGAGGAACATAGTTTTTAAATTTTTAAAATCTACAAATATAGGATTCTCTACCCTGCAAAATATGTTTCTAAACTGAAAACCAATAAAGACTTTTTAAAGCCATATTAAGATAACAAAGGTAAACAGGTTGGGAAGAAGTAAAACTTCCCACAAAGAATACTCCAGACTCAGATGGCTTCATTAGCACATTCTAGCAAATATTTAAGGAATAAATAATATCAATTTTCATAAATCCCTTGAGAACACTGGAGAAGAAAAATATTTCTAAACTCATTTGTCAAAACACCTCACCAAAGAATATGTAGATTTTAATAAACCTCTCACCAAATAATAAAACTCAATGTGATACAGAGTCAATACTCACCAAATTTATTTGTGGATTTAACAGAATCCTGATCACTACAGAACTTAATGAGCTGATTATACATTTGAATGTAAATGAAAAGGACATATAGAAGCCAAATAACTCTGAACAAGAAAAATTTGGATTACTAACACTACCTAACTTCAAGATTTTATCGTGCACTTGTAGTAGTTGACAGGGTACAATTGTTGTGAAGACAGATGCATAGTTCAACAAAACTGATCTGAGAGTTCAGAAAGAGACCTTATACTGACAAGTGGTTTTTGACAAAAGTGCAAAAGCAGTGCAGGGGAGAAAGTACAGTCTTTTTAACAAGTGGTGCAAGAACAACAGGATATTCATGTGCAAAGGTGTGAACTTAATCCATGTGGTACAACCTATCATAGAGTGAACTGCATAACCTAGGGCTTTAAAATGTGTAGATGAAAATATGAAGGAGAAAATACTATGACTTTAAGTAAAGCTAATATTTCTTAGATATGGCACCAAAATCACAATGAAAGGACAGTTATTTAATTAACAATTACCTAAAATTTCTGTTCTTTGAAAAACCCAACTAAGAGTATAAAAACACAACCCATTAAATAGTAGCAAGATTTACAAACTATGCATTGTATATAGGTATTGTATCAAAAATAAATAAGAAAATAAACTCAATAAGAAAAAAAGCGCCTAATGAAAAATGCAGATTTAAATAAGCACCTCACCAATTATATAAATATGTATATAAAATATATATTTTGCATGGCAGGTGAATATATGAAAAGTTGCTAAATATCTTTAGTCATTAGGAAAAGTGCAAATTAAAATCATAACAAGATATACCACAACACATCTATTTGATGGTGACAATTAAGATGCACTCATACCAAGTGTCAGTATGTAGGAATATAAAATAGCTTACAATATCCACCTTGTTGGCCTTGGAAGAGTTTGACATTTTCTTAAAAGTTAAACATAACCTATTTTATAATTCAGCTATTCCAAGAAAACAAAAGCTATGTCCACTGAAAGACTTATACATGAAGGTTTATGGCAACCTTATTTGTAATATTCCAAACTTGGAAACAGCCCAGATATCCATCAGTGGGTGAAAATACAGATTCACTATATATCCATAGAAAAAATTCCTATTCAGCAATAAGAAAGAAACATGGATGAAACTCAAAAACATTATGCTGAATGGAGACACCAGATGCAGAAACCACACTTTGCTTATACCCTTTACTGGAAAAGTTCAACGGAACCAAACCTGTAGTGACAGGTGATGGTTATCTGCATCTAGAAGGAGAAACAGAAAGTGATGGAGAATGGCCACAAATGGTCTTTTGGGGGTGGTGGAACTATCCTGACACTGCACTATGGTGATGGCTGCACAATTTATTATAAATAAGTGAACTGTACACTTATAATAGGTGAAATTTAAACTGTACCTTTAAAAAGCTGAGTTTTATGAAAATGAATGGCATCAATACAGTGAAAAACATGGATGAATTTCAAAATAATTATACCGGATGGAAAAAGACCACTCCTTCCCACCCCCAATACTGTGTGATTCCATATACATACAATCCTAAATAATTCAAAATGAATGTGGAATGAGAGAGGACAGATCAGTGGCTGGGGACAGGAACAAGACTGGAAAGAAATCACACAGCAAGGGATCGGAGACAGAAATTACAGAGGGGAACCTTTGGGACTGATTGAGGTGATCTATGCATTCATTATCTTGATGGTAGTGATGGATTGGTGGGTATATACATGTGCCAAAATTTATGAAACTATGTGCTTCAAGTACATGCAGGTTACTCTGTTTTGATTCCACCTCGTAGACCTGTTTTTAAGGGACATGAATGGTATGATAATTACACAAACATAAAACTAGTTATTTGTTTTTTGTCATTTCAAAAGTTTAAGTTGTAATTATATTATGAATAAGCAAATGAAAATGCTTTTAGAAGTAGCTTATTACTTAAGTCTTCAGCAAGGCCTAGCTTGGGGAGCTGGAGAGTGAAGAGAAGGTGATGCTGCTCTTGCTGTTAGAGGCAAGAAAGCCCTTGCTGTGCTTTAAGGCACAGCACAAGAAGCCAGTAAGAAGAAAAGGGAAAGTCCTGCAAGTCCTGGAGGAGGCCAGGAAGAAGGGAATTCAAGCAGATGGGTTATTCTTCCTGGAGAAGACAGTGGCCTGTTGTCATGAGATTTAAACAAAGAAAAAGGTGGAAGTCCAGAAAAGTGTTGAGGAAACAGAGGGGCGTGCAGGCAGAGATATTTTAATAGAGTGAGGAGGGCCTTACAGGCATCTTCATTCAAGGTATTTATCCCAAAGCAGGTTCCAACATGTTTCTGGTTCCCTTCTCCTGTCTTCACAATGGTACCAGCAAGTCCTGGTCCCAGAATGACAGTCCATGTCCTCTGGCATCCTCTCCATGTCAGGTTCCTCAGTGAGAGTGGAGCTGCCCAACAGAGAAGCAGAAAGTGCCAGAATGAATGTGGAAGTGACCCCAAACTGCAGGTTAGGATGTGTCCTACACACCCAGAACCCTGGGGGCCAAGGAGATGACCAGGGAAGACCCAGCTACCCTGGACATGTCCTAGGTTGGGCCAAGATTCCCATTCCCTTATATTTCTCTTTCAGAGTTCCTACCTGTCCTGCTGCAGCTCAGCCCAGGCTCAAACATGAACTTCTGCCTATACCTCACAAGTAGAACTGTCCATGGTAGACCCACATTGACCTCAGTCTTCCCCATCTCAGATAGACTAAACCAGAATGAGGGGCCCATTGGAATCCTACCTGAGGTTCTAAGGACCCGGGTATCTGCAGCCTTGTCTGCCACATCCTCATTAGGGCAACTGGATCCATATAACTTACTTCCTTGTCCTTTTCGAAGCACTCCAATATCACCAAATTCCAACCATGCCCCCAAATCCTAGGTCATGTGGCTGTGGTGCATGCCTGTAGTCCCAGCAGCTTGGAAGATTGAGGCTGGAGGATTATGAGTTCAAAACTAGCTTCCACATCTTAGTGAGGCAATAAGCAGCTTAATGAGAACCTGTGTCTAAATACAATATAAAAAATGGCTTAAGATGTCTCAGTGGTACAATGCTGGTACCAAAACCAAACCAAATAAAATCCAGGGAACTCTTGCTTTCCAACAGGCTGCACCCTCCTCCATCCCAGTATTTTCTACCTAATCTCATAAATACTGACCATTCTCCTGCTGGCCAATGATGTGCCTTCAGATGGCAACACCTGCTGGGATCCAGCTCAGCTTGACAGCTCCCCCAAGACTTGGAGCTTTGCAACCCAGGTGCCTCCCATGCAGGACCGCAAGCTGGGTCAGCTTCCTCTGCTCCACTCCAAAACTCCCGTACCCCAAAGAACCACAGAACAAAGATCTCAACAGAAGGTGCTTATGCTCACCTCAATTCACAAATGAAATGTGCAGTTCTATTTAAGGAAGTCAGAACATAAAGCAATGGCCATTTGATGCATTTCTTATAACACCCAAACATTTCCAACTAATTCCTTAATACAGCTACATGATCACATTTATTCTTTCATGGCTTTTGAAATTTGACAGCAATTAATATTCAAATTTCTTCACCTATACTCAACTACACTTTTCAGTTGCATCTTCAACCTATAACCATAGGGAAACATTTTTTCTATCTGGATCATGCTGAAAATTTTGCTCTTTTTCCTTATAAATCTTATGCAACAAATATTTAGTTTCCTACCTCAGATTCATAGTAAACATGAATCTGGTTCATGCATCAAATTACTAAACTATAGGTTACTTGATCTTTCTCCAATTGTAAAAGACTTATTTGGTTTCTAGTTGTTGTTTTCTATTATGTAGCTTCATGCATGGAGTATTAATCTTCTTTCAAATTATTTTTCCATTGAAAACATTTACACAAAAGGATTTCCTAGAATAAAGCTAAAAATATTTTAAAGCTGACTAAAACATTGCCCTAGTGGAGGACTGAATTCATCAATAGTGTCACTTCTACTGCATGAGGCACCTTTCTTTAAGATTCATCAGCTTCCCCTCAATGTGGGCTTATTCTCAGGTATGTAACTGACCACAAAAACTAATTTCTATATCTTTCTTTATAAATAATGTTAGAGATTTTTTCTTTTCTCTGAGTAACTTCTGGGTAGGTATGTGTGCATGTTCCTGTGTGTGCACATGTGTGCTATTGGAGATTTGGGGATAATTTTAGAAATTTTATAAACTTTTTGTGAATTTTATGTATTAAACCACCATCTTCTATATTAAATTTGAAAAATAGCAGAAATTTCAAAGAATACTTAACATTGTGCATCTGATGATTGGACCTCTTGCAATAACTTAAAATGTTTTGCTTATTTTGCTATTATTTTAATCTTATTTTATCGTAATTGTACAAATGTTTGAATTTTCTTTAGACACCTTTGCCTATCTTTTCTTCATAACTTCAATAATCTAAACTATTTTGCTATTTGATTAACAAACTTTTTGTATGAGTTGATTTTTTATTATAATATTGAGGTAAAATTGCTTTTTACCTTATTGAAATAAAGTTAATTCAAGCAGACTGTACAAAAAAGTTATGTTCTGTATAATTCCATTATGTTATTTGAAACATATTGTATTTTCATGTCTCTAAAATTATTAATGCACATTCTATATTATTTAAGGGTTTCTATTACTCCTTCTTATGCAGTGTTACACAGGATAAGTTACTGTTTTTAAGAACAGTTTATTTTGTGAGCAATTATTACTCCTTCATTGGCCCTCGAGTACTCTTGTCTGTCTTAACTGTAGAATCAATCATTTTGAATTGCATAAAATGCCAACACCATTATTGGAAATTCAGCTGAAGTTATATTACAATCACCAATTAAACCATCAAAAGTTGCCTCTTCCATTTGATCTTGCAACTCAAGAATAAGGCCTATTTCTCTAATTTTTTCATCATTAAAATGTGTGGAATTTTATACAGATACATACCCATATACAAACTTAATTAACAATAATTCAATTATGTTGAACATTAATTGGAAGTCCTTCATTATATGTTTAGCTGCCTAGTAAAGGTCTTTAAGTACCAGACTGATGTGTGTTATTCTATCTTTTGACCAGCAGTGTTTCTCCACTTTTCTATTATCTCTAATAGCTTTGGGGTTGATTACTTTCACTCTTCAGGATGTATAATTGTACAGTCTTCTAATAGAGATCCTTTTAAATCTTGGTTATGTTCTACTCTTTATTATGCAGACAAGATAACAGAACTCTCTGGAAGTCCTGCATAGTCCCTGTTGCCCATGCCAAAAGGAAATTCACATGGCACATTTGATCTAGCACCAAAACCTACCAGAGCTTCCCTTCAAAACAGCTAGAATCCCACCCTTTTCAGCATCTCCCACTGCACCATCCATTCTCACATGGACACCTGCAGTGGGCTCCTAATTAAAATCCTAAGGAATAGACACAGGGCAATCTTTGAGAACTGGGTTCACATGTCACACTTTTGCTAGAAACCCTCCTCTGCCCTTACAAAGTCCTACATTATGGTCTGCCTTCTCCACCTGTCTAACTTCATCTCTTATTACTCTACCCCATTTACACCTCTTCAGCCAAAGGAGGCACTTGCTATTCCCTAAACCTGTCAGATATGCTTCTGCCTCTGGGCCTTTGCACTTCCTGCATTCTTCGTCAGGGAAGTCTTTTCCCATGTACATGTGTGGCTCACCTCCTCACCTCCTCCAGGTATAGCTTAAATGTCAGACTCTCAGCAGGGACTTCCTTGACTCCTCTATTTAAATTTGCACCTTTCTCCTCTATGTTCCTTAACCCTTCCTGTCTTATTTTTCTGCATTACACTTTTTACCATCTGATATTTTATAAATGTATTTACTTTCCAAGTCTCTATCTTCTTTTCACACACACACTCCACCAACCTGAAACACATTTCAGAGAGAAAGGACTCCTGCCTGCCTTTCTCATGATTGTATCATTAGCATTGAAAAATAGATGCTCAATAAATTATTGTGTTGAATGAAAGTGTATCTATTTTTGTATCATATTTAAGATGTTATTCTGAAGTAACTAAATTCAGTATAATTTTTATCTGCACTATTGAGTAAACATTGTTGTCCTATTGAGGGAAAACATTTTTTTCAGATTCTGTCATGTGTTGAATTTTATTAAACACTTCATCAGACAGATGTAATTTTATGTGCTATGTCATCATACAGAGAATAAATACATTTCCCTAAAGAATTTTCCCCTTGAATGATTCACTAAGACCAATTTCAAGGGATACACCTAAAAATATTGGATGCATTGTTCAAATACCTCTGCTTTCTCATGTATACAAACCAAAAAGGAATGTGAGTGAGTTAGCCAGCAGGATAAATAGGACTGATGGAAAGAAAATGCTTTGCTGGCATAGTTCAAATCATCCCAGTGTACTTGTCCTATTTATTGGTGTATTTACCATTGATTAACAATTGTGCATGGATCAGTTGATGGGAGTTCCAGTTTACAACTACATTTATGCAAATAATTCACCCCATCATAATATATAATTTATGAATTATTACTTCTTTTACTTCTTTTATCTGTCTTACCAACATTTGGAAATTTCCCTAGTCCCTATTATTTCCTACATATAATAGGCATATAGGTAAGAATAAATAAAAGGTAAACTTATTCACTCAGGGTTTGAATCCCACATATGTATGTGTGATTCAAGCAAGGTAAGGTGTTCAAATATTTTAATAAATACATTACATTAGCCCTTGTGTTGCAGTGGTAAAAGTCTGATGCATTTTGGTGTCTAAGGTTCCTAATACTTAAAGGAAATATTCAGGTTTTTATACTTTCAATAATAAAAAGAAGTGAAATTTTAACTTAGGCAGAAATTCGAATATTTGTCAATTTTCTCTAGTTTTCCATGAGTCCATCTCAATGCAATCCCTTCCTACCCCTAGTTAACATAAGAATTTGTTTCAAATGAAAGCTGTTTTCCTAATAGGAAGCACATAAGTCGATTTTTAATCATCTTTTAACTATGTAGGGGGAATTTATTATTTTTAAAAAAATGCTAAGTCTGACAGACAATCCCCCTGCCAGGTGATCCAGGGCAACAGCAATAATCCACATTGTAAGAAGAACCCTTGCTCTGTCATGCTGAAACTGGCAATTAATTTCTGGGTCTTCCTCTCCAACCATCACCCCAGTCTAAGTAAGAGAAGAGCGTTGGGAAAACCCCAACCAGGGGACATTCTACAAAATATCTGGGCAATTATCTAACACAATAATACCTTTGGAGCCTGAGTCTTTCGAAGAAACTCAGTTCATGGCCTCTCCAGGGAAAAATGCTGCAGCTCCTAAACGTCTCCTGCAGCTCAAAGTCCATTCCTTCTTTCCCGCCACTGGTCTCCTGAACCCCTCCTCACCAACCGCTCTAAAGAAGGACACAATGGTGTGTTTCGCTGGCAAAGTGCTTGCTGATTTATATAACACTCACCTCACTGCTATTGGTCCAAACTTATGCTAATTAGGGTTTGAAACAAGTACTAATGCTATTGGTCCAAATTTATGCTAATGAGGGCTTGAAGACATTCTAACGCTATTGGTCAGTTTTTTTTTTCTTTTTCAAACTTTCTAGCAGACTCATTCATAGCAGTCAATCAATAATTGAATGAATGGGTTGGAATGTAGCTCAGCGACAAACCATTTGCCCCTGGGTTTGATCCCCCTTTCCAAGAAAGAATAGGCGAAACCAAAACAAGAACCCTACAGGAAACAAAACAAAACAAAAAACATGTTTATAAAGCAATTTTGTCAATTATAAAACCTAAGAAAGAATATGTCAATTCTATTAATAATGCAAGAATGTCCATCCTGGCCACTTGTATTTAATATTGTGTGTAGTCAGTGCAACAAAGCAAGACTTAAAAAAAAAAAAAAAAGAATAAAATTGGGGGAA